>MUZC01004466.1:434243-439243 GCA_002072015.1 Radix auricularia
TGCCATGGGAGATTCTACTTGAGACTCAATGTAATCTTTGTCGTGGGAGATTCTACTTGAGACTCAATGTAATCTCGATTTTTAATTCATGTAGTTTTAAATAGTTTTCAAAAAATTCTATTCAAAAGACCTCCACAGACCAATTAGATTTCTACCTTTTCTTTTTGTTTAATAAGAACTGCAGATCTATAAGTGCTTTAAAGTTGTGGAGTCTTTTTGAAACAAAATAACTGACTCTATAAAAAAAATATTTTTTGTGGAAATTCCTGTTTTGTTTCACATTTTGAACGATGAATGTAAAAGCTTTTAAATTAGTCTTTTGGAGAATATCTTGTATATTTACGACATGTCAACCACAATGAATAGTTGAGAAACTTTAAATCAGCCTTTGATGCTAGCAGAATTAATATTTTATCCTTAGAATTAAAAACTTAAAATATAAATCATTGTTTACTGTCTTTATACTAAAAATTAGACTTGATACAATTGAGGAATCCTTTAGTTTTTTTTCATTTAAAACAGGGGGGAGAATCGATGTTAAACCAAGGAAAGAATCAATAACATCTCTTTGAGTACAAAAGGGTGTGGGGTGGAATTTCAATAATAATCTTCAGAGTTTAGCATTAAATAGAATCAATGACTAACTGTGTCATCTAAATTTTCTGGCTTTGCGCTTACTTCTACTAATAGTCATGTATTACTGTTTTAATGATGGATAATTTCTACACTTTTAAGACCGTCTTTGTCACCTGCCTCACGTATAATTAAATCCTCTGTCCTTTTCATTATTCTCCACATAGTATCTTGTTCCAATGGGTGTAAACTCCGGGATCGAATCACTAACAGAGATAATATCACAATTGAAGGGTTTTATTTTTAAAGTTTTAATTGTGTACTTCTGTGGGCATTTTGTTTTAATTAAAACGTTCATTTAAATTAGGAATCGTGTGGGATTTTCATTTTGGGGAATTTTATCAAACGAATGTTAATTTTGTCGAGAAATTTTATAACTTCTTGTAGTTTAATAATTTTGCATAAAATTTTTTATTTATCGGTCATTTTTTTTTAAATTAACGTTTTGAATAAATCACCAGTGAGCTTCGTAGTTCTTTCTGTCATTCAGTTCTCTCGAAGATAACTAAAATAAACAACAATTTGATACTGAATATTATGAACTCGATGTGATGGGCTTGATATTCTGTATTAACACGTCAAACAACAGTGAGGTAAATGTTAATGTCGTGAATCTATTAGTAGATCGTTTGGTCTTTGTAATTTTTAAGTAGGTGATGCGCATAGCCAAAAATATGTCATACATTAACGATAACAACACTCCAACATTTGATCAAAACCAAAATTATTTGAATAGTTTAAGAATTACTTTCAAGAGACAAAGAAAGATCAAGGTTTAAGGTATGTTCAAACACAAGGAATGTGCAGGTTTTGTTTTAATATGATAATATTTGTATTCTTATTCGTATTTGTATACGAGGTACTCGTAAGAAATTTCAAGATGACATCTATAAATGTCATGACAAATGAAACTTGATCTCTTACAAATATTCCCTAACATAGACAAAAATGACAACTTGAAAGGTGTCTTGGTTCACATCAAGATTTCAAATATTGTAATAAATTTTATTGTTCATACACTCTTAGTTTTCAGATGGTCTAATTTTGCATCTCAATTTTTTGTTTTTTTTAAGAGAATTTTTTTCGTCAATTCATTAAACGTGTAGAAATCTATATCATAAAAGATTTGTTCTCTAAATTGACTTTTTCATGAAACTTAAACGCGTTTATTTCTGTTAGATAATGTGTCAGTTTGAACCACTCATTGTTCTTTAATTGACGTAAAACTTACTATACTCTCAACCACGATGGCAATTTATCTTCTTGTGACTGGCATGAATAACCTTACAAAACAGCTCTAAAAATAACGAAGAAAAATATTTTGACAATACTGAGCAAATGATCACTATCAAAGGTTTATTGATTTAAAGTAAATTTTCTAAAATTATCAAACAATAAAATTCTCTTGCCGTTTCATGTCGGTGACATTAAAAACTCGGGTAATTTAGAGTGACACTGAAATTAGAGAAGAGAACACAACACAGCGTCATCCGGGCACTGCATGTTTGTTTAGTTGTGCAGACGTCCTCGGCGAAGTTTGAGTTGAATCACGTGATGTTAAACAGAAGGAAAAAAAATGCTCTCGGTCAAGCGAAGTTAATTTGTTGTGTTGGGCCTGCAAACATTTAGGGCACCGTTCTGAATTAAAGACAAACAAAATTGTAGGCGTGTTTTTGTAAAAGGTCACATTCCACTGTCTCGACATGACGATATGAAGCTAAACAAATGTATTTGTTGTCAAAGTTTGTAACAACGTCTTCATCTCAAAATGGAATCGATCAAACTCGATGCTTTTATATCTGGGTATGTGGCTTATCCCCTACAAGCACATGACTTACTGAACACGATGGGGACAAAATGAGCGGTGAGACTGCAATCAGGCTTATAAAAAAGTAAGTGGAAAAAACGTAAACAGGGTCAAGGTTAGCCTGACAGGACGTAACAAAACAACGAACGTTTCGGCAAAGAGCCTTCCTCAACGAACAAACAGTACACAAATAAAATGAATATGAAAAATAGAAAATAAAAACTTAGCTGCGGTGAAATCCAAAAATCCACTTTAACTGACTCTTTGGATTTCACCGCAGCTAAGGCTAACCCTTACCCTGTTTACGTCTTTTCCATTTACTGAACACGATGGGCTTTGTCATAATTAACTGGAAATCTAATAATAGAAATATTGGGGCTATATGTATCTTCTTAAGGACAAATTTCATAAAATTTTAATAAAAGATACGAGGCAATATGTAAATGAAGGTATGTTGAGAAGGGTGTATCTTATCAGTTATTTTTTAATGCTTCTTTGATTTAAGACAGCTTATTGGACTTGAAAAAGGAAAAAGAGTTTCGTAATTTTACTATCGATCTACTTACAATTTTGAGATTATGTTGATTTGATTGTATTTAAGCTTCAAAACATTGCTCCGCTAAAATTTAATCTAAAAATAGAACAATACTCTTTGAGCTATGACGTTTTCCGGTTTTAAAAATGACAAACCCTATGGAGATCACACACATGCACGTACATACATGTCTCGTTACTTTTAAATTGGAATTGAATCAGAAATATATTTCTTTTATGAACTATAATCCTAAGTAGTTATAAGAGTCAGCTGTTTCCCACCACACCCAACAGATGCCACGACGACGCCCATGTTTCTCCGAGTTAGGCTACGAATGTGAAACCTGTTGTAATTGTTTTTCTATATCTAAAGATACACACGCTCAGAAAGTAAGGACTTAGGGTGTAACTCAACCCCTTACACCTTAGACTTTCGGAAACCGACAATCGCAAATTCGGGGTCATATTTCACATTAAAATAAATAACCGTAACCCACTTCGCTGTAAATGTGGCCCTTTTATAAGAAACAAATTAAATTTCTATAACCCCACCACTTTAAATCACACACACACACCTGTTTAATAGACAAAAATTGGGAGCTCATTTATCTTCTATGTTGTGTAATTAATGTTCGTGTCAAAGTCAAAATTTGATCCCCCCCCCCCCTTTTGGGTAATAAGAAGACTCCAATAGACGAAACATTCTCTATATTACAACAAGTCGTTTAGATGTCTGTAGTGACCACTAATTTAGTAAGTCCAGGAGTATGACTTAGACCCCCCTCCCCTAAACAGCCTGTATTACAACAAGTCGTTTAGATGTCTGTAGTGACCACTAATTTAGTAAGTCCAGGAGTATGACTTAGACCCCCCTCCCCTAAACAGCCTGTATTACAACAAGTCGTTTAGATGTCTGTAGTGACCACTAATTTAGCTAGTCCAGGAGTATGACTTAGACCCCCCTCCCCCAAACAGCCTGTTAGATAACAGTGGTCTGCTGTTCACAATGGTATCATTTCCGATGTCCCCACCGAGCGTTGGTCAAAGGGTGCGTCGGGACATCTGGAGCATGACTTAGTTTCCCTAAACATCATGTTAGATAACCGTGGCTTGTTGTTCACAATGTTATCATTTCAGATGTCCCCACCGGACGAGGGTCAATGGGTGCGTCGGGACATCTGGCCAGGTCACGTGGTCAACACATCCAGGTAAGAAGATGACGTGAAAGGTGTGGAGGTGTGTTTGCCGACGTGACGGCTGCATGTACCTGGTGTTGACATCAGGTGCTGGCATCTATGACGAGGTCGTACTTAAACCGTTTAAACAGTTTCCGGTGGTATACTATATTAAATTAGAAGAAAGTCAAACGATGATTTGTTTGGGTTTTTTTTTTAGAATAATATTTTAGCGCAAATATTTATATCATACTATTAAGAATTTAAGGGATGAAGTGTGTAAAATAACTCTTAACAGAAGATGTTCAATATATCTACTTGTTTTTGTTGTTTAGTCATGCGAAATCTTTTACCTCTAATTTTTATGATTTGTTAAATTAATTTTTATAACACAGTTTGCTATTGAAGAGATTATTTAGAGATCAAATCTAACAGGGGTTAATTCAAAATATTTTTTTTTTAATTAAGAAAACAAATATCTTATTTTAAACTTATGAACATAATGCCTTGGAATTAGTAAACTTACATCTACATATTATGAGCGACAAGGTAATGAACGCGTGGAATATGAATGCCATGAATTTTATTATATACCTAATTATAGTTTACAATAACTTAACAAGGACATTGATATACCAGAGACATCATAGAATTTAACTAATTGTCTTTCACATTCACAGGAACATTTTTTAATATATTTTTTTTTTCAAATTCTGAAATGGAGGCTACATTGTCTTATTTAATTGTTTTCCTCAATTCAAACATTTTTTAAAAAATAATTTAAAAAAACATTTCCCGCCTACTTCCCCTTTTATGCTAGCGCTGTTTGAGTAGTGGGCCTTGTCTAAATT
>MUZC01004466.1:444243-446879 GCA_002072015.1 Radix auricularia
CTGTTTTAGATCAATAACTTTTTTTTAAAATTAAATGACAGTCAAAATAATAAAGATGTTTATCATTCCTTACAACTATTTTGTATAAATTTTAAATGCAGAAGATTTAGAATATATTTTTGTCATCTCTATTATTTTTTTAAAAAGTGTTTAATAATCTTCAAATTATATATCATGTAAAATGTATATTAATACACCAATTTGGATTTTTTTAAAGAATATTTAATTTTAATTTCATGTCTTTTTTTTTATCTTTCGATTAAAAAATAATTAAAAATTAAAATTCACAGCAGATTATAGATATTGAAAGCTAATTTTATTTTCCTTAATTACATTTTTAAAAATCCGCCAAAAGCATTTAATTTGGTAAAGAACTTTTTTTATTGAAAGCTTCAAAAGTTTTTTTTTTTTAATTTTGTGTTTTTAACAATTTTCGGTGAGTGTTATTTTCTTAAGTTATGTTTTCGGTAAAAGGTTGCATTCTTATAGGAAAAGCTTTTGATTAGTATTAATCTAATTAAATATTCTATACAATGTTTTTGCTCTAAAAATTCTATTTCAGCGCTAAACTTCAAACAAAATATTGAAACTCAGGAAGAGATGTTTCTCGAAAACGAAGCTTGAACTACAGTCATTTCATTAGACGTGAAGATCATTTTTGAATAGAAGATTTTAAGAGAGAAATCTTATGGGAGTAACAACAAAAAAGGAGTAAATTAATTCATAAAATCTTATTTACACAGCAAATGCTAAATGAAATAAAACAATCATAATTATATTTCAAAATAAATTCCTTCGCGAATTACCAGTGATTAAAGTCAGGTGTTAAGGTCAACCGTTGGATTAAGTTTAATTAAATGAAATACAAACTTTTCAAGTTCGTTTTAATAAAAGGATTTTTAACGAAATGAATTGTGTTGTTTTGTTTTACTATTATTCCTTTGTTTTCTGTTTGTTACTGTCATTAATATTTTACATAGAGAAGTTGTTTTACTTTGTTATTTGTTGTTGATTTTTTATGTTGAAAGGATACAGTGATTTGTTTCGTGTAGAAAAATATTGTACCGTCCAAAATCAAATTAATTTCCAGCAATGTAAATTTTGACAAATTTTTTAGACAGAAGAAAATTAACGTTAAAACTTATGCACTGAAATATTTTGACATTTCTCCTCCAGCTCAGTTTGCTATATAAAAAATATTCGCTTCACGGAAGCCATGACAAACTTGTCCTTACAAGTTTTTGTTCCTGTTACTACAGTCCTTAATTACTACGTGCCAAGTCGCATCCCTTGCTCAAATTCAATCTTGTTTAGGGTTCTCACCTACTTTTCTACGAGTAAAATTCATTCAAAGACGGGAGTAAATCTCTTCCTTTGTTCACATGTAAAATGTCTACCTTGGTGGTCAGCATACAGGCTGTCTACACAATTGTCACCAAAACCAAGGGCAGTAAGAGCGTTTTTTCAAATTACAAGAAATATCATGGCCTTATTATGCAGTTGATTTTATTGGCAATATTGAGCACTTAGAACTTGAACTCTGTTTTGTGAATCAAACTGGGAGGATCAACAACAAATTTTTTAAAAGCTTTAGTTTCAACATCTGTTTATAATGTTTCAGATTCATAGTGTCCACCAGTTACAGAGCAAGATATTTTTTTTTTACAATTTTTGCATTTTGTCAAAATCTAAACAGTTTCCATTTTTAACGAACTTTGTTTTAAGTCTTCAATACAGTTTCTTTGTCCTTCTGCCATTTTTTCTTCTAAGTCGTTCCTTTTACTTGTAGTTCTCTCTCTAGCTTAACCTTCTTTTTTTTCTTTCTTTGCTCTTTCCTCGTCTTTTTTCTTCACTTGTTCTATCGTCTCCAACTCTATTTGTTTTAGTCTCAGTTGTAATTCAAGATCCGATATGGCAGAAGTAAGTCTTCGTGTTGATGAACTCTTTCTTACGCATCTTCATCTATCAATTCATTATTGTCCAGATGTACAAGTTCAAACCTTCTTTGTGACTCGCTTAGTGCCGATGACATCTTATCAAAATTGAAAATGTTTTCACCTTCAATAATAAAGTTCATAGATAATTTATCAAGTTTTTCGGGGGGTTGGCTTTTCCATGAATTTATCAATAATCATGTTTACAGTTAAACTAATTCTACATTACTTAAAGTTATATAATCTTTACACTGATAGGATGGGAGTAAAACTAACCGAATATTTCAAATGCAGTAAAACTAAGTATCAGGGGCGTCGCTAGGGTTGGTGTCACCCGGGGCGGTAGCTCATGGTGTCACCCCTTCATAATTTAAGGGGGACGTTCATAAATGACGTCACGTGAGGTTACCAATTTTCACCACCCCCCTTTCACCCGCGTCATACTTTGTCACAAAAACGTTAAACCCAACCCCTTGTTCCGCTATGACGTCACAAAGCTTAGACAGCCCTCTCCAAAGCCATAATTTTCTCAATAAAAATTAGCATGTTGCAAATAAGTATTTTTTCATTTAAATATGTATTTAGTGTGAGTATCCACTCTAGTATCGTAACACGCGGGGAGCCGTTGAAAACGTCATTAAATAAATTGTAAACGATCAAATATTTAAGGGGACTTTTATATAAAGTTGCGGGTTTTTTTTT
>MUZC01004466.1:447248-469222 GCA_002072015.1 Radix auricularia
CGTAATACATGTGACATCCCCACTCGCAACTGTGACAAAGCGTGTTTTTGATACTCCTTCTCTCTCTTTCTCTCTCTCTCTCTCTCTTTCTCTCTCTCTCTCTCTCTCTCTCTCTCTCTTTCTCTCTCTTTCTCTCTCTCTCTCTCTCTTTCTCTCTCTCTCTCTCTCTCTCTCTCTCTCTTTCTCTCTCTTTCTCTCTCTCTCTCTCTCTTTCTCTCTCTCTCTCTCTCTCTCTCTCTCTCTTTCTCTCTCTCTCTCTCTCTCTCTCTCTCTCTTTCTCTCTCTCTCTCTCTCTCTCTCTCTCTCTTTCTCTCTCTCTCTCTCTCTCTCTCTCTCTCTTTCTGAATTTGTCTCTGTTTCTCTATTTCCATCTTCATCCATGTGAA
This sequence comes from Radix auricularia, assembly GCA_002072015.1. Classification (NCBI taxonomy): domain Eukaryota; kingdom Metazoa; phylum Mollusca; class Gastropoda; family Lymnaeidae; genus Radix; species Radix auricularia. Next base: position 447,635 of record MUZC01004466.1, read on the forward strand.
ACTAAAATCAAGTATTCTTATTGTTTATGTTTTATTCGCTTTTTATTTTTATAAATGATATCCATTGATCTAGAAGTGAGCAATACAACCCTTGGAATTATCACAAAAATATTTCTGTCAAAATGATAAAAAGTGACGCATATTTAACAACACCGTGATAGGTAAAATAAAATTGAACTATTATATAATATAGTTGTTGATTTTTTTAATTCATAGAGTGCCCCACTGGCACGTGGGGTGATAGTTGTTCTATGACTTGTGACCATTGCTATCGTAATACATGTGACATCCACACTGGCAACTGTGACAAAGCGTGTTTTGGATACTCCAATTTCCCGTTATGCAATGCATGTAAGTGAATTTAATGTGTGTGTTTTTTTTAATCATAAGAATGACTCTGCTGGTACTTTTACAGACATCTAAAACAAAATAACATTTTCATTATAATTAGTCAAAGATTCTGTTACACGGGCTTTAATAGCTTGTTTAGTTAATGCAATTTACGATTAACTGGTTAATAAGAATTCTAAATTTTGAAAAGCAACATAAGTTTAAACGAATGGAAAAATAATCCATATAACCAATTTTCCATATTTTCATTTATGTAACACTAAAGAAAACACAAATTTGTCTTTTTCAACCAACTGTCACTTTAACCTAGTGGCTCCTGAAAAAGTCACTAAACAAATTTGTATTATATAAAAGTGTACAGGATTCAAAATTAAGTCTTCTTTCAAAGTTTTAGAAAAATGCTAAGTCTTTATTATTCCTCTTTAAAATTTAACCCTACATAATAAAAAACGCTTCAAGAACATAAGAAAATAATGATTTCTAAACGATATTATAGTGTAAGAAAACACGAACTGCTTTCTATAATTTTGTTTTTAGCATTCGATATTATATGAATGCTGCACGTCTGACAAATAATAAAAGATCTTTTAAGAATTTAACTGATGGTGTAAAGTGGTGCCGCTCTTTAAAGTATGAAATATGATCCAAAAAAGTTAAAGTATATGATGCTATTTATGAGTGTCTCTGTTTCAGCCTGTTTACCTAGAACATGGGGCATGAACTGTTCACAGCGATGTTTGAGTAAAAACTGTTTCAAGAACTCATGTGACAAACTTACTGGCAACTGTGATATTGGATGTGATGGATACTCTGATTTTCCGGAATGCACTGTTGGTAATTGAGAATTAAATATTTTTTTAAAAAATTAAACTGTTATTTTTCCAATTCGAGGTCAGAATAATTTTCAAAATACAAAACAACTCCATTTATAATACAATGATAATATCTCTCGCATTGTAATCATAAATTTTCCAAAATAAAACAGCTCCATGTATAATAAAAGATTTGTTATTTTTTTTAAATAAATAAGCTATTGCTTATATTTATTTTCACAGTCACGAACAGTGACATTGCCAATGTCACCGATCTTTCTTTAAAAGCAGTATGTTTATTTTATTTTTCCTTGTTGTTGTTGTTGTGGGAAAAAAATCGAAAATAATATATAAATGAATGTCCTGAAAGTTCCTAAGTTTAAATTTTGATCCTTAGACTTAGTGTTCTATTGCTTTGTCTATACATGTAATATTTTATGTCATTTTGCCACTCACTCCACTGTTAAAAAGCAGTTGATCGTGGTCAGCGTGCTATGAAGACAGATAAGACTTAATTATTAAATATTTTTTTAAACTCAAGCCTGCCTATGTATGAGTTTTTTTCCGTGTAACAATATCTAATAATAAAAATAAATGGATAATTTATATAGCGCTGTATCCAAGCATGGAGATATAACATCATATACTAATTAAATAAACATTCATATCATAATAACCACATAAATGACAATACGTTATATATTTATCTGTTGTTTTGTGTTGTTGTTGTTGTTTTTGTTTTTTTGGTGTGGTTTTTTTCATATATTTACAGTTTAAATAAAACTAATTACCTATTTGAAAAGTTTTTTAACCTCTTTTCTTAACCTCTATGCTCGTGGGCCCCCGAGCAAATGCCCATCGGGCCTATGCGTTATGACGGCAGTACCTAAATAGTCTTTTTTTTTAATAAATAAAATAAATTTTTCAACTGTTATTTAAAATTAAACTAAGAACAAAGTCCAAAACTAAACATTTTACAAATTACAAAGCATTGACTACATCAGAGTTTGCAACCTACGGCACAAAAATGTGCGGCGTGGAAATCCATTAAAATTATAATAACCTGCGCCGTCAAATATTTGCAATCTGGCAATATATTAAGTAAAGTTGCAAACTAAATATTGAATATTCATTTACACTCTTAAGCACTTATTGCGAAAAAATACGACTCCGGCAGCTGTAGCGTTAGCTGCAGTGCGTAGCGCTCATATATATACTGAAATCGCTCTTGCCGCACTGGTGTTAGGCTGCAGCTAATGAAGGCAGGCCATGAATTTCAGCAGCCTAATATTGAAGCGGGCCTAAACCGTGTGATGCGCACATTCACTGTATCGTGCTTGCTCTATGTAGCCGTGTAACATGTCGGTCAACTTTAGTAGCCGCTATAGTACATGCAAATACCCAGATGCCTGTGTACAATTAATACAGGATACTGTAATTTTATGGCACGAAAAATAAGAACTGCCCACTGCAGAACCAGGCCTTAACATCTCTGTTCTTCCTTGTAGATTTGCTAATTTATATCAACTGCCTCAACGAGTCTCTGCTAGGCAAAGAAACGGCAATTTGCCTCATGCACAGAAGAATACCAGATTTTTGTGACAAATGTCTTCTGCTACAAAATCATATCCAACAGACCAATCTCTATTATTTCCAGCAACTCACCACTCTAATCGAGAACCAAGACATAAGAAACGACGAAATTTCAGCTAAGTCCTTTCCAGGCGTCCTCGAAGCGCTGTTGTTTGAACTCGCAGGATTTCGACAAGATCTCAGAAAATATGAGACTCGCTGCTTCTCCATATTTGATTGAGACAGAAGTGTGCGTTGGATGTCCTTATAAAACTGACCAAACTAAAATAATAACGCGCAGCTTGTGTTGAAATTCGAGGACAAAAACTATTTACTGAAGACACGAAAAGTAGCTGTGGAGTATCCCAAGCCTCGCGAAATAGCAAGACACTAGTGCTATTTGAAAGCACTTAAATGTGCGAAGCGTCATTTCCACAAATGAAATATCTCAAGAACAAATAATGAATACGACTGGTGGACACCAATCTGGCGTCAGAAATACGACTAGTGTTCCCTAGCGAGTACCTGGACTTTGTGCAAGATCAAAGCAGCCACTAATTTCTGGACTCTGGACTGCTATGTTACATCGAAAATGTTAGTTAAGCAGCTTTTCTTCACTTATTCAACTATTGTGCTCTCAGTGTACTAATGCCACTTAAAAATACACTCATGATGTACGTTTGTGAGATGATATCAGGTTTACATGACAATGTTCAATAGATAAAGAAATAAAGAGTATGAGAATATCGATGGAAATGTTTTTGTTTAAAATTATGCACTGTTTTTGCCTAAAATACATTATGATTATGTAATTATTATCTCGGGTTTACTATTAGGAGAGGTAAATATTTTAAAATGACCCTTTCGCTTCTCAATGAAAAATATTTGCGGCCGTTGTAATAGTATTTTTCTTATTCGGCCGCCAATAGCCCAATGGTTACCCACCCCATGCCTAGGTGTACTGTTGCATTTATATAGTGAAGATATTTCAAAAACATCGATTGCAATTTTATAGGTCTACAAAATATATCGTATTTGTATTATCAAGATACTGAAAACAAACTAGAGCTGCGGAAATTAACGATTTATTAATCGATAAATTGTTAAATAATTAAAATTAATTTCATTGATTAATATTCTATTAAAATTTTAAAAAATAGTTCTCATATTTTTTCAGAATTAATAATAATCATTTTTTTCACTTACATAATTTTCCCTCGTATTATTATTATTTATTTAGACGTGCATGCGAAATAAAAATTTCTTCCATATTTCTTGAATAGCACAACCTATTTGCTATAATATGTTACAAATTTGGGAGCCATGGAATCACCCCGACTTAATCGATTTCGCAAAATAATAAATCGAAACTTACCAGGATCTATATATGCATTATTAAATTATAATTAATCGAGTAGAATAAATTAATTGATTTTTCAAAACTCCAATTAATCGAACAAAAGTTTTTCATCAGTACCAGCCCTAAAAAAATCATATTTGAAATGCAACAATAATCAAATATAGAAACATATAAACAACATCAGTTTTCTGTTATCACTTCTTTCTAATTAACATTACTATTCAAATACTTAAGAATCTTTAAAATATCAGTCTATAAAACTATGTACTGTTATTTAAACCCCATTATTCAAGTATTGAAAAGATAATATTTCTTAATTTTCCCATTTATTTTTCCTCATAATTTTAGCATGCAGTCCTGAAAAGTGGGGTGTGAACTGTTCAAAGGATTGTAGGAGTGCTAACTGTTTCAAGAACTCTTGTGATAAACTCACGGGGCATTGTGACCTGGGTTGTGATGGATACTCAGATTTTCCGAAATGTACCGTTGGTAATTAAATTGCACTTTTGCCTCTGACAATTTTTTTTAGTCCCATGACCTCTTTTTTTCGAGGTCGTAGGGGATTCACGTAGAACATTCACGGGCTTGATAGACACTGGTGGCGCACATCCCTCTCCAGGTCAGGGGAGGACTTTCTTAGCGTTGGTCATTTCTCCACATCTTTAAAGTGGTTTTTCGTGGGCTCGATCTCACGCCCCTCAGCTTGGGAGGCGAGCGCACTATTGACTTCGGTACCCAGCCGCCATATACATTTTTAAAAAAAAAAGAATGTAATGTACTATTAAAGGAAATTTAAGCACTTTTAATCGGTATGGTACATAAACTGTAGACTTAACGGAAGATATGCTCGCAATCTATTCAAATAAATGCCATAAAATCTCCTTTTTTAAAATACAACAATTAATAAATTTTTCTACTAACAATTTTAGATTGTGCTTCGGAAAGGTGGGGTGTGAATTGCTCAAAGACGTGTGCAACTGGTAACTGTGTCAAAAACTCTTGTGACAAAAAAACGGGTCATTGTGATCTTGGCTGTTCTGGATATTCAGATTTTCCGTACTGCACAGTTGGTCAGTGAGCTAAAATATTGTGAACAAAAAATGACACTTCAACAAGCTTCGAACGACAATTAAAACAGTTTATTTTTTATATTCTTTTCAATTAAAAAAAAAATTGAATTAGCAACAAAACAAACATATTATAAATTGAAGGCGACGCAGAAGGAAATCGATAGTTTTATATAAGTTTCCTATCAAAGCTTACTTCTAATTATCAATTACATTATTTTACAAATTAAAGGTGATAAAGAGAAATAATTATTAAATATTAAATGAATGTTCTGTTAATAATAAGTACACTAAAACAATCAATAAATTTAAAAAATGAACGCATTAAGAATTAATCTGAAACTAGAAAAAAAGGTGTAAGTACAATTAATTAAAGTTAAATAGCAGCACGTTGCTTATAATAACATTTAAAAAGCCAGAAACATGCATTTGAATCAATATTGAACTTCTAGAAGTCTATAGACACTATAGTGTTACGCGTAAAGTAAGTGTGTGCGGGGGGAGGGAGGGTTGTAGTTTGATACAGTCAATAGACTTCAAAGTTCTAGACATATTCGAAAGAAAGAAGAAAAAAAAGATCTAGACAAATATAATTAACCATTTTCCGAAATTCTGAAAGTGAAAACAAACTTAAAAATTCCTATTCAATGTATGCTTTAATTATGAACCTTTCAGACTGTCCTCTTGGGAAATGGGGAGTTAATTGTTCACAGCCTTGTAAGAGTGATAACTGTGTCAAAAAATCTTGTCACAAAAAAACGGGGTATTGTGACCTTGGTTGTGCTGGATACTCAGATTTTCCCCTTTGTTCTGTTGATAAGTGAACACTAAAAGTACTTTTATCTACTTTGAAAAAAAATATGAAATTTCACTTTATCAAAACAATATCAAAGTGTAGAGTTTAGTGGTTTTAGAATTCAATAATATTTTGCCATTGTTAGAACAAACTAAATGAGCAATATTGTGATATCTGTACTTCCTAACCAGTGGTATGTATTTATAAATTACAAAAAATTAGTCTACCTTTTAAACTGCCATGTATCACTTACTCAATCACGTACATCTTGACTTAATCATTGAATTTAACTCACAACATCTCAACTTTAATATACCATTAAAATTAAAATTTACTTTATGTTTTCTTTTATTAACAGACAACTCTATAAGTTTGCGACGACACAAAAGTATATTTTAAAGACAAAACTAGCATCATATCTAGCAGATATATTCGAACAAACTTCACATTTCAAAACTGCAAAACTGGCCAAGAAATACACATTAGAAACTTTGCCATGTTTAAAAGATTTGAAGTGTGGCAGTAGAAATTAAGGTTTAAAATATTATTACAGGCTGTAGTATTGGAACTTGGGGAGTGAACTGTTCTCAGAAATGTAAGGGTGAGCAATGTATAAAGAACTCTTGTGACAAACACACAGGGTATTGTGACATTGGTTGCGATGGATACACAGATTTTCCTCAATGCACCGTTGGTGAGTCAGTTTTATTTGTGCATTTCTTCATATATATATTCTAATTTTTTCAGACATTTTGTTTGAGGTAAATCAATAATTATAAATAAAATAAATATTTTACTTGTACTTATATCGTGGACTAATTTTTTTTATATTTTGCTATCATATATTACAAAAGTAAAATTAGAAATCTGTTGTGAAACATCCAATAAAAAACATGTCAATGAGTTGTCTTCAAAGAAGTTATAGCAGAACCGTCAGTTTATTAAAAATTTAAGATAACAATAAATTACATTGATATAAATGTTATTTTACTTATAATTACTTTAAGGAATTCATCTAATCGAATAACTATATAGATCATTCAATTCATAAAATAAAGCAAAACAAGAACTTATTCTTACAAATATTTAATTTCGGAAGCTCATAAACAATTATTTTCGCTATATTTTTGTTTTATTTTATTACTGTTTTCGCTATTTATTAGGTATCTTTTAATTCTTTTTTTTTTGTCTGCAGCGTGCAGTAATGACGGGTGGGGTTAGAATTGTTCACAGACTTGTAAAAGTTAATCATCATTTGTCATTAGAGTTCCTATGAGATCCTATAGGGCCTCTGTCAAAGCTCGCTACTCCGCACGGTATCTTGCCAGTCACTTCAGTTCTTCCCAGCTCTTCCCAGTTCTTCCAACCTCATCTAACACGCTCCGTCTCCATGCATGCTTGGGACCTCCACGCTGACGTTTGCCTTGGGGGCTACAATCTAAGGCTTGCCTAGCCCTGCTGTTATCTTTCCGAAGGGTTTGTCCTATTCATCTGCACTTTCCTTTGATGATCTGTTGTTCTGCTGTCCTTTGTCAACACCTCTCCCACAGTTTGGCGTTTTTGACCTTGTTAAACCATTTTATTTTCAAACTATTTCTCAGGCAAATGTAAACAAAATTCTGGAGTCTATTTTTTGTTGTCTCTGTCGTTTGCCATGTTTCAGATCCATAAAGTAGGACCGTTTTAACGTTTGTGTTTTGACAAAGATATATGTAGATCTCCAGATCTGTTTCAGATAGGCAAATGCCTGTCGTGCCAAATTTAGTCTTCGTTCGATGTCCTCACCTGTTTCTCCTAATACACTGACCACACTCCCAAGATAAACAAAGTTATTTACTTGTTCCAAGGTACAGTTTGCTACTTGTATGTCTCCATCTTGTTTGTCGTTAAGTTTAAAAACAATTTTTTTTTTAATGTTGATATTGAGTCCTACTCTTTTCCCAGTCTCGCTCAATGCTGTGAGTTTGTATTGCATGTCTTGAAAACTGTGGAACAGAATGACCAAATCATCTGTAAACTCCAAGTCCTCTAGTTTTTACATTAGGTTCCACTGGATTCCTTTTCCTGAGGTTGCAATGGCTTCTTTTGAGACCCAGTCTAAACCAAGAAGGAACAGAAGTGGTGAAAGGAGGCATCCTTGCTTGACTCCAGTTATGACATGAAATTCGACAGTTAATCTACCATTATTTACTATTTGGAAGGTGTTTTTTAGTTTCTCTTTTGGTTTTTTTAAATTTTTTAATTTTTATTTTTTTTTTTTTTATTTGCTTTTTTTTTTTAATTTTTTGTTTTTTTATTGTCGTTTTTTAAAAGGTTCCTTTTAATGGATATTTTTTGTCTACAGAGTGCAGTAACAACAGGTGGGGTTGGAATTGTTCACAAACTTGTAAAAGTGAATACTGTCAAGAAAATTCTTGTGACAAGAACACGGGTGTATGTAATCTTGGATGTGACGGACACACTAACTTTCCAGATTGCAATGTTGGCAAGTGCTCATGTCAAGTATCAAAGTATTTCATGCATCCAGAAAACTTCAATGCACTTTAATGATAATGATGAAGTTTTAATAAATTTTAAAAATAGAATGAAAGATCTTGGTTTTAAAAAATAGTCTAGACGTTACTATAAATGTTAAACAAAATGATATCTACAGCGTGTTCGGCAGGGACATGGGGAACCAACTGTTCGGAAGATTGTAAGAGTCCTAACTGTGATAAGAATTCATGTGACAAACACACGGGACTGTGTGATATCGGCTGTACTGGCTATGTGGATTTTCCGAATTGCCTCACAGGTGAGTGGCTGTAAGATTACTTATCTTTTTAACTCATTAGCTGTTCTACTTGGTTAATATTGAAATATAGCCGCAGGTCACTAATTCTAACTCAATGGTACTAGAAGACAAATTCGACTTATGGAGTTTTCGAGTTAGGGAAATTTGGCATAATAAGCACACATTAATCAAGGACAATGTTGATATTTAAAGGGGTGGCTAGAAGAATGACAGGAAGGAGAGACGGTATCTGATGTTTGATATGAAAGGAATCCGTCTTAGCTTTCAAATATCCACACCACCGTGAAAGCCCCCCCCCCCCCAGGATTAAGATGTTTCCTTATACTAGTTTTTAACAAACACCTTCAATATTTCGATTTATGGAGTTTTGAAGCAAAAAAATCTTCGAGTTAAGGAGGTTTAAAATGCACTACTCTAATGGAATTTGGCCAGCATCTAGCAATTAATTCGATATAGGTAGGTTTTTGAATTAGAATTGTTCAACTTAGCGAAGTCCGACTATATAATTATCTCATGAGAACAACATTTTCCATTTGATAAATACAATTCCTTAATCTTGTTAATTTTTTTCAAGAAACATGTTACATTTGTTTGTGTTGATTTTATAATCAAAGTTCTTAAAAGAATATATTTTGAATCATATTGCTTGTCAAATGTATATTTTGAAAATTATCTATTTACGTTAAATATTTGTTTACAAAACTGCATGCCTTTTTAAGAATCTTCCTTGTTTTTTTTTTTTTTCATTTATATTTTAGCCTCAAAAACACATCCTCCAAATCAAGGTAAGATTTATCAGTACTAGTGAATATTTATTCTCTTTTGGGTCGGCCCGTTAGGCTCTTAAGACCCGGTTCAATCTATCGCAAGCGAGCCTCATCAAGCGGGCATCGCCATAGAGGTAATCCTCTGCAGGTATTGCAACTTCACCCTCCAAAACCCCGCCTAACTCGGGGCAACCTTCTAGTACGGGGGCCACCGTCTCTTCGGGGTAGCCACACAATCGAAAGGCCAGTTCCCTTCTCTTGTCAAACTTGTACAGGTAGCTTCGTATTGGACAATGATCAGTCCTCATCCGTGTTATGAGTGTCTGATAACTATGTTCAAGTTTCTACCAGTGGTCGCTCTTACTCGGTCGCGTCATTCTCTGGTATACATTCATGTAAATGCATGGTAAATTGCTTGACGTATCTAAGCCTTTGGAGAGAGGGGTTATTAAAAGTTTTGGTAATGCCTCTGAAAAACTGTCCTCCCATAAAACTGTTTTATTTAAATTCCCTTTTAGTCTCCTAATAAAAAAAATATTTATCATATTGTATTGGCGTTTATACAGAGTGAACCAATCAAAGTGAGGAAATCTCGTCAAATGTGATTTATTTACATCATATTTAATTTAAATATACCGATGATGAGTTTTTTGTCAATTAGGGATATCCACCGATCATCATCGGCGTCGGGTATTCTTCCAATGACTTAGGCCACCTACGAGAGACCTCCAGGCATCTCCATGCTGGGCCAGCTTTTCCAAGATCTTCCATTCATGGCCTATTCTCTTGATGTCTACCTCCAATTCTCGGCATCAAGTGTTTCTTGGACGCCCTCTTTTCCGCTTACACTGGAAGTTCCATTTTAGTACTTGCCTTTGTGCATTGGAAGCAGGTTTTCTTAGTGTATCACCAATCTACCTCCACTGCTTCAGGTGAATCTCTTCCATTAATTGTTTTCTGCTTTGTCTGCTGCCACAGTTCCTGGATGCTTGATTTGTCTTGCCAGTGAATTCTGAGATTTCTTTTTAGACAGTTGTTGATAATTGACTGGATTCTGGTCAAGTTTACGCCGACATTCTTCACATCTCGGCTCCAAATTATAGCACTGGTTCCACCATGGCGTTGAAGTCCCTTATTTTTAAGTTTGTGCTTAGGGTTATGGAGACCCGGACATGTTTCAGTTGTTGGAAGGCTGCTATTAAATTCTCAATCCTTAGTTTGACATAAACATCCGTTCCAACTTGTTTATCTACCACGCTGCCAAGATAAATAAAACTGTCCACCTCTTCGAATTCTTCTCCAACTATACTGATAAGTACGACGACGAGCGCCCAATGTTAAATAGAGGGTGCTCGCGCAAAATGCGGAGCCCAAATGTTAAATATTACTAATGGCTAATTGTAAACTACTACTCTAGTGTGTAAATACTAATTGTCTAGGGGAATACATCGAATTAATAATTAACGCTAACACCTCTGCATAACAACACAAAGAAAATATTTTATACATATTATATATATATATATATATATATATATGTATGTATGTAAACAGGAATACATTAAGAAATAAACATACGAACTCAGAGGTCTATACGTAAACAAAAAGAATACAAATAACTAGTTTTTATGCCCACCTTCCCTCATGGGGTGGGCGTGACTAAAGAGAGACTGGCTGGACTTATATGCTCCGGTCAGCCAACTATAATCGCTCTTGCGGTCAAGCGTAGCGTCTCTCAATTAGGTCGTGCTATCTCTTACCCGACGTCTGATCCGTCCGTGGTCAAGCGTTTGCTGTGAGCTCTGAGTGACAGCTAGGGTTGGTAACAGCGATGACCGTCGCAGCAATGGTTCTCAAGTGTGGAGCAAGGCCACCTCGCCCCTTCCTCGTAACACCAGAAAGCCTTCTCGGCAATCTTATCTTAGATATACAGACGCTCCTTCTATGCAGAAGATAATTGCGTCAACAGAGTTCATATATATATAAGAACGACAAGCATTTAACCCTAGCAATATACACTATTCATTTGAACTATTCTAATTTTAGCTACTCAAACCTGAAACAAACTTTCAGCTAGGCTCAAACTTTAGTATTCACAAGTCCTATGGCGGATTAAGGGGGGACTGAACGGGCTAAAGCCAGGGGCCCCCGACGGTTTAGGGGCCCCCAAAATTTTTATATTTATAATAAAAGTGTACAAATGTTTGCACGAACCCTTGAATATATAAAAAATATATAAATTTATAAATATTAACTATACAACTTATTGCGAATCAGACCGGATACTACTGAAAGAGTTAATAATCGATAAAAAGTGATTTAATTGGCTCACTTAGAGAACATAGTATGAAGTATAGTTTATGTTTTTAAAATTTCTCATACTAGTCAAGCTCCGTTGGCCGTGTGGAGATAGTACAGGCGCGTGATGCAACCGGGGTGGGGTTCGATTCCCAGAAGAGGAAGATAAAAATTTTCTTTTCACATTCAATTGTAATATACCACAAACACTTCAAACAGTTATTTATTCGTGTTCGTTTATTTTTTTTTTCATTATTAATATATAGTTACAGTCCTATATTAGCTGTTAACAATCATTTTATTTTAAGGGACGCTGTGTGGATAAGGCCCCCGTTCCATTGCAGCCCGGGGCCCCGTGCAGTCTTAATCCACCCCTGCACCAGTCACACCTCCAACCTGGTGCACTGCGAATCTTCAGAGAGAGAGAGAGAGAGAGAGAGAGAGAGAGAGAGAGAGAGAGAGAGAGAGAGAGAGACTGCTGAAAGGTTTGAGTTTGGGTCCAGTATTTAAGGACCCCTGGCACCGCGTGGGTCAGCGGACCGTTCTCATCTGATTGGTCAGTTGGCTTGTACCAACTGTTTATCACGCGCTGACATGCATGCCTTCGAGAACGTTCGGACAACTTTTACGTCCTAACCTATTACTAATTCTATGAAATATTCCATGGCCCATCTTAACTCTTTGTCTATCTCAAGGACAGCGTCCCTGCTGCGTTATGGACCTACCCCTACCCTCAACGGTTCTAAATTAGAACAAGTTCTCAAATTATAGTGGGAGGGATTCAACATATACCCATGCCCATACTATCTTAGATAGTTAATTGGGTTTTTTATTAACATATTTAGCTATATGACGTCATTATTTCGACTATTTCTAGTCACCATTTTTTATTTTTAATCTGACAATTCTTAAAGTCGTCTGTTTGTTTACATTTTTTGCTTAGAATGACAAAATAATTGTAGAAGAACGTATTCTGATGAAATATTTGTGAATTGAAAAATAATGGGTTGCAAGTAAAATGACAACGCATTTGAAAACAAAGCCTAGAGTATCAGTCGGGTTATCTATAAAATTGAAAACAACGGTTCCACAGGAATTGGTCGACCAGAGAATGTTAGAACACAACAGAACATTGCACCAGTCAGTGAGCTTATCTGTAATCAAGATGATTCCCTCAGTCACAAAGTTCGCGGGAAAAGTGTTAAGCCATTGTCTTCTTGTTTGACGTAAAATAAAGCAAGATTTACAACTTAAAGCGTAAAAGTGCGTGATCGGAAAGATGCTTGTTGAGTAGTTCAATTTGAAACGCTTGGAACGCAGTCAGCAGCTACTTGAACAATTTAATACTCAGAGAAGTGTATGAAGCATTTGGTTTACAGACAAAAAGACATTCACCATTGCCACGCCAGTTAATTCTTCAAATGATCGATTGCAACAAAGTAAAAACAGGTTTAAGAAAGGCTATTTATACGAAAACATAATCATATTAGCCTCGGTAACACGGTGTGTCTCGAATAGGGAACCAGGCGCCAAAGTAAACAGTGAATATTATTGTGAATAAGTTCTCAGACGAGGATGGTTGGCTGACATTCAAGGTACAAGTGGTCGCCATAACTGGACATTGCAGCATGACTGAGATTCATCTCACACATCCAGGTCTAAAATCAACTATCTTGTTCGGGAGAATAATAACATAATCGAGCCAGACATGTCACCACCGAACAGCCCATATTTAAATTCAGGAGATTATGCCATAATGGGTCCTATGCAAGTTAAAGTACACATTCGGCGAAAATTTTAAAAGTTGAGCAGCTCAAGCAAGAAGTAAACCCAGGAATGGTGAATCACATTGACAGAAACGTGAACGAGTGGCGTTGACGCTTTAAAAAAGTCGTTGAGAAGTAAGGTGAACACATTGAAAATGATAATGAAACCTGATTAGCTAGATATTTTGATAAAACAATTCCATGAAGAACTATAAAATTTATAAAGATATAAAAATTTATACTTCGCTAATAGCAACATAAAGGATACTAAAGTTTATAAATTCATGGATTCAAAAGATTTTATTTTTTTAAATCTTACTTACTGTAATACACATAAATATTGATTGAACATTTTACTTCAACATGTATTTAACTAAAATCTAATAAACGCGTTATTTGTTGTTGTTTTTTTTAATTTGGCGTGAGACAAATTATTTATTCAACTTTTCAAAATGATTTTTAACAACACGACCTACATTTTTTTTGTAAGTAAATATTTTTTTAAAGAATTAAGTTATTTATAATGTTATCGATAAGAATGTGATTGTCTACAGAAATTCTGGTGCAATTATCTTTTAAAAAAAAAAAAAAAAGTTATTGACAAAAACGGGTAATTCTTTTTTAAATATTGGTCATATTTAGTAAAATTTTAGTTTTAAAAAATAGTAAAAAATTCACTCGAAAAATGATAATCGATTCCTGTTAAATATGAAATTGGTGTTTTTAGATAGATTAGAGCTAACCCTTCAAAATGATATATGTGGCATTTCTTGTAAAACTACTCATCATTTAAGTATTCATTAAAAAATATTATGAGCTTCAGCAAATTTTAGTCATTTTGTATACTCTCATATTGCACTTTACATTATTACAGGCTGTAGTACTGGAACTTGGGGAGTGAACTGTTCTCAGAAATGTAAGAGTGAGCATTGTATAAAGAACTCTTGTGACAAACACACAGGGTATTGTGACATTGGTTGTGATGGATACTCAGATTTTCCTTATTGCACCGTTGGTGAGTCAGTTTTAGTTTTGCATTACTTCATAAATATTCTAATTTTTTCAGACATTTCGTCTGCGTTATATCAATAGTTATTCATAGAATCAATGTGTTGCATGTACTTATAAGAGGGCTAATTTTTGTATGCTATGATATCATATATTCATCATCATCATTTGTCCTTTGGGTTCCTTGTGGAAGCTCTGTCAAAACTCGCCACTGTGCACGGTCCCTTGCCAGTCGCTTCAATTTTTCCCAGCTCTTTCCAGTTCCTCCAGCGTCATCTAACATGCTCCGTCTCCATGTACGCTTGGGTCTTCAACGATGGCGTTTGCCCTGGGGGTTCCAATCTAAGGCCTGCCTCACCCTGTTATTATCTTTTCGAAAGGTGTGTTAAATCCATCTCCATTTCCTTTCCATGATTTGATGTTCTACTGTCCTTTGTCACACCTCTCCCACAGTTTGGAGTTTTCGACCGTGTACCATTTTATTTTCAGAATATTTCTGAGGCATCTGTTAACTAGGATTTGGAGTCTATTTTTTTTTTTTTTGTCTCTGTCGTTCGCCTTGTTTCAGATCCATAAAGAAATCATATATTAAGAAGGAATAAAAAATAGAAATCTTTTGTGAAAGATCCAATTAAAGACATTTCAATAAGTATTCTTGAAAAAAGGTATAACAGACCCGTCACTTGATAAAAATTAAAACAAAAACAATAATTTACATGGATATAACTAATAATTCAAATTGAATTACCTTAAAGAATTAAGCTAATCGAAGAACTAAATAGATCATTTAATTCATTTTTTTTTGGTTGTTTGTTTGTTTGTTTGTTCGTTGTTTTTTTTTTTTCTTTCTGTTTTTGTTGTTGTTGTTGTTGTTGTTGCCGCTGTTATTTTTTAGGCTCTTTTTAATGCATAATTTTGTGTCTACAGCGTGCAGTGATATGGGGTGGGGTTGGAATTGTTCGCAGACTTGTAAAAGTGAACATTGTCAAGAAAATTCTTGTGACAAGAACACTGGTGTTTGTAATCTTGGATGTGACGGACACACTAACTTTCCAGATTGCAATGTTGGCAAGTGCTCATGTGAAGTATCAAAGTATTTCATGCATTCAGTAAAACTTCAAATCTCTTAAATAATAATGATATATTTTTATTTTTAAAAATTAAGAATATTACTCATAACATTTGTATCGTTATGCCAATTTTTATTATTCTAGCATGTAGTCTTGGAAGATGGGGAATAAACTGTTCGGAAAAATGTAAGAGTAGTAACTGCGTCAACAAATCGTGTGACAAACACACGGGTTATTGTGATCTTGGATGTGCTGGATACTCAGATTTTCCTTATTGCACTGTTGGTTAGTTAGCGCTAAAATATTTCTCAAAATTTCTATGAAAATATTCCTGTAAAAAAAGATGAATAGATAAGCGCATGAACCAAAAAAATATATATTTTAATATGTAAAGAACATCTGTAGTATAAAGCATTTTAACATGTGTAAAGTATCCAATGATATTTTTATTATGTAAATTAATATTTAAATTATTATGTCTTATACATTCAAAATCAAACTTGCATGTTTATTTTTGAGCATTAATTTTAACAATGAAAGAATGTGGAGAATGAAAAATCTTATTATAAAAAATTGGTATGGACGTTACTATAAGTGTTAAACAAAATGATATCTACAGCGTGCTCGGCAGGGACATGGGGAACCAACTGTTCGGAAGATTGTAAGAGTCATTACTGTGATAAGAATTCATGTAACAAACACACAGGGTTGTGTGATATCGGCTGTACTGGCTTTGTGGATTTCCCTCTTTGTCTCACAGGTGAGGGGCTGTGAGATCACTTATATTTTTTAAATTACTACAAGCTATACTTGTTTAATATTGAAATATAAGTATAACTATTTCATAACAATAACATTTTCGCCTTTGGCAGATACATTTCCTTAATCTTGTCATTTTTTTCAAAAAATATGTTACATATATATGTCTGCATTGATTTTATATTATATATCTGAAAATAATATATTTTTAATTTTATTAATTGTCAAATTATATTTTAAAAATTATCCATTGATTTATAATATTTGTTTAAAAAACTGCATTCTTTTTAAAGAATTTTCTTTTTTTTTTTTTCATTTATGTTTTAGCCTCAAAAACACGTCCTCCAAAACAAGGTAAGATTTATAAATAACTAAAATGATGTAAATGCAAGGTAAAGTGCTTGACGTATTGAAGGATTTGGCAAGTGGGGTTATTACAATTTTTAGTAAAACCTCTGAAAAACTATCCTACCATAAAACTGTTAGAAGACTAAAAGGGAATGCAAATAAAAAATCTAACAACGTATTCTATTTTATTGGCGTTTATACAGGGTGAGCCATTAAAAGTGAGAAAATCTCGTAAAATGTGATTTATTCACATAAAATTTAATTTAACTATGCCTATATGAAGAGCTTTTCGTCCTTGAGGGGCATCCACCGATCATCATCAGCGTCTGCTATTCTTCAAAGGACATAGGCCACCTACGAGTGACCTTCAGGCATTCTATCCTGGGCCAGTTTCTCCAGATGTTCCATTGATGGAAAATTCTCTTGATGTCTGCCTTCAATTCTCGGTGCCAAGTGTATTGGAAGCACGTGTTCTTAGTGTATAATCAATCTACCTCCACCGCTTCTGCAGGATCTCTTCCTCAATGGGTTTCTGTCTTGTTCGCTGCTACAGTTCCTGGTTGCTTGTTTTGTCTTGCCAGTGAATTCTGAGATTCGTTCTTAGACAGTTGTTGATAATGTAGTGGATTCCGTTCAGATTTACGGCCGTCATTTTCCACGTCTCGGCTCCATATAATAGCACAGGTTTCACTAAGGACTTGAAGATAATAATTTTTAACTTGTTGCAAAGGGTCTGGAGAGCCAAACATGTTTGAGTTGTTTGAAGGCTGTTATTGCTTTCTCAATCCTTATTTTGACATAAGCATCAGTTCCCCGTTGTTTATCTACCACGCTGCTAAGTAAATAAAACTGTCCCTATCCTCGAGTTCTTCTCCAACTATACCCATACAAGCTTAAATAGTTAACTGGTTTAAGTATTAACATAATTAGCTATTTTTATTTTATATCTGACTATTGTTTACGTCGTCTGCTTGTTTTAATTTTTTGCTGTGACTGACAAAAATAATTGTAGAAGACCGTATTATAATTTTAAAAATTGTGAAATGAAAAACAGTGGGGTGCAAGGAAAATGAAAACAAGTTTCCAAACAAAGCCCGGAGCATAGCAAGTATCAGTCGGGTTCTCAAAAAATTAAAAACGATGTTTCCACATAACGTAAAAGAGGAAGCGATTGACCAAAGAATGTTAAAACACAACAGAACATTGAACGAGTCTTTGAGCTATCTGTAGTCAAGATGATGATTCTCTCAGTCACAAAGTTCCGCGGGAAAGTGTTATACTATGGTCTTCGGGTTTGACGTATAGTAAAGCAAGATTTACAACTTAACGCGTAAAAGTGTGTGATCGGGCAGATGCTTAATGAAAATGACAAGTTAAAAAGCTTGCACCGCAGTCGGCAGCTACTTCAATGATTTAATAACAGAGAGAAGTGTATGGAGCATCTGGTTTACAGACCCCAAAAAAAAAAATTCACCATTGCCAAGCCAGTTAATTTTCAAAATGATCGTGCATGGTTATTCCATTGCAACAAAGAAAAAAAACAGGTTCAAGAAAGGCGACTTAAAGGATAGCATAACCATTCCATCCGCGGTATCATGGTATCAGGTTGTTGGTCTAGAATAGGGAAAACTAGATTTGTGTTCGCTGAACCAGGCGCCAAAGTAAACAGTGAATATTATTGTGAACTATTTCTCAGACGAGGATGGTTGCCTGACGTTCAAGGGTGTAGTTATAACTAACGCAGAACCGTTTAAAATTTAAAATCGCTCAAAAAAGGTAACGATTTGTTTGGAAAATTAAGCGGTAAACGTCACAGATGGCGCTTTTATAAGAAAAACTGCACACATTTCACATTTGGGGGTGAGGACCTGCGACCCATAGAACTTTCTTGTGGTCTTTTATAATGCGTATTTATAGAGTTATTACTGCTTACATAATTAGAGCATGCAATGGTAAAATTGTTCCCCACCTTTTACAATGTACTTCGTTTCAATTACAATGATTTATTCATGTTTATTAATTTATTGAAAAAACCAAAAAAAATAAACATCATATGCTGAACTGAAGGGGCCGCCCATAAATGACGTCACGTGATTTCGGCTAATTTTTCACCCCCTGCCCTCTCGTCACACGGCGTTATGAAACGAACACTTAGACCTCTTCCTAAATGTGACATGACAAAGTTCCCCTCCCCTCATACAAGCGGTATTTTCTATTGAAAAATTAGCATGTTTAAAATATTTTTTTTTAGTTTGGCCATTTAAATATGTTTTTAATGTAAGGCTGCACTCTAATATCGTAACACGCGTGAAACCAAGTAAAACGCGTATAACGCTATTGAATAAAGTGTAGGTAAGCATATATTTCAGTGTAACTTTTATTTAAAGTAGATCGTTTTGAATGACGTCAAATATGTGACTCCCCCACCCCCGTTGCATGACGTCATTTAAGGGCGGCACATTGGATACCGCCCCGGGCGGCAAAAGCTCAAGCTACGCCACTGGGTGCAACATTAACAATTTAAATTTGTAACTAAATGAGTGTGGTCATTTTATGTAAAAGTCTATGCAATACTATATTTCAGATTACATATTCAGAAAAATATTTTAATTTTGTTAAGCCAGCACATTTCCTTGTTGGGTTCAGAGTTTTAAAGTTTAAATTCACGTATCAATCTATCGAAATTATCTTTTTAAAATCTTTTAAAAAAATATTTTCCATGTCTTGTTTCAGAATGTTCGCCAGGCTTGATTGGACTCAGGTGTATCAATACTTGCAACTGTCTTGATAACTTGTGTGATCCTGATGGTCTTTGTGTCATGAGGTCTAAATGTGGAATGCCTTGGTTCCATCACTCGTGTCAATATTGTAAGAAGAAAATTATATATATATTGTTTTATATTAGTGATGCAGTCCAAATTATAATTAAAATTTAAATTGCCGTTAGCATTTTTTATAATTTTTTTTGAAAATGAGAAAAACCAGTTACAGTTTTCAAAAATGTTATTTTAACACAAAGTGACCTAATCGTGATTAGAATATTTTGAAAAAAAAATATTTTTAAAACTGCTTGCACCAAAAATAATTTGATTAGAACGTTACCTGTCAACGTTCAAAAGCAGATACAACAAAATCTTAACAATATCTCAACTCTACAATTAACTTTTTTTTTAATTCATCAAGTGTATATTTATTGTATTTTTAAAGGGGGTTTGCAGGGGTTGTAAAGAACAAATATCAAACATCCCGTTAATTTTATGCTTATACGAGAAAATTTTGCGAAAATATTAGCAACACTACTTTATATAATGAGGGGCCGTCCATTAAGTCCATCACGCTATTTTTTGACAATTGTAATTCCCCTCCTTCCTCCCTGTCACAAACCTTGGAGCCCCCCCCCCCCCCCCCCCCATCTTAAGTACGCTTTTGTTTATTAACAAAATAATTACAATATAAAACATCGTGACGTCAAATATGGCATGGGCATGCAGACACTCCCCTCCCACTTGTCACAAGCTGTCACACTTTCTTACACCCCTCCCCCCTTCTTGAGCGGGACGTACTTTATAGACTTATAAGTCTTTATTATGTTTTGAAAATGAAAGTTAGTGTTTTATAATAAGGTTATAAATTAAAACATTGTAAAAATATTTACTAAACTCATAAGAATATTTTAGTTAGAAAAGTGAACTTTAGTACCACATTAAGACGATTTGTTTTATGTAATTAAATCAACAGTTATAATCCAGTAATAATCTCAGAAAATTATAAAAGCTAATAAATTAACCTTAAAAACGAAGTTAAAATTTTTTAATGTTAATTATTGTAAAAAAAAATTAATTCACTAATGAAATATAAAATAAAGGATTTTTTAAAAGAAAACATTTTTTTTTACCGTTAAAGATGACGTGGCCTCACATTCAACATCAGACGATAAGACTTTGACTGACCACGATGACCACACGTGCTTCAGTCCCAACAATATGACTGTGACTGTCAACTTACGTGAACCGCTCATCTTTACTTGGCTTCTGGTTGTCTTTAAAGAGGGAGGTAAGTTTGTCTTATCTTATATGATCTTGTCTTATCCTGTTAGAAGGGCTCCCTTTATACATAAGATGATTGCGTCTTAAAATACGCTTATCCATTGACTCTAGTCATGGATTCTTATTGGAGATTTAAATGTTGTTAAAGTGTTGGTTTTCCTGGTTTCTTCAGGCAACCCATACCACGTCCGAATACCGGACGGTAAGAACGAGAATTAGTATGCGTTTATTCTCTCCCACAGAATAAGAAAGGTGTTTTTCACCCTATGTCTGTCTGGGGGCTGTATTAAGTTATCTGTCTGTTGCATTTCCAAATTAGAATCCATTTCCTTAAGTATCATTACTACTTCGCTCTTTATTCAACCATTCTCTAGTATTTCTAGGTTTAATGATTTAATTAATGGTGTGACTGTTATCAGTTATTAATAATCTCCAGTAATGATTATTAGCGGCCCCTTTTTCAATGTGCTGTAATCTATTCAATGTTCTCTTTGGCGGATGGATGCCGTAAAGATGATGCATATTCTAGTAAAGGTCTCACAAAAAGTGTGTCATTGACATTTGTGTTATGGAAAAAATATATTACGGAAATAACTGTTGTGATATAAGCATCATAATAATAATAAAAATAATGACCATAAAAATAATAGTAATAAATCAAATCAAATCAAAATATAATAATAATGATATAAACTAAAGCACTGGGCTTTTGAGGTTCCAATTTATTAATTTTCACGACCAAATTTTTTTTTTTTTTTTTTTTTTTTTTTTTTC
>MUZC01004466.1:469237-519999 GCA_002072015.1 Radix auricularia
TTTACCCCTTATAAGGCTAGCTTAAAGGAAATTAAAACTACGTACGGAATAGGCTTTCCTATTCATTGATTAAATTATTTGAATGCTTTTTACTTATTATCATTACTAATTGTTACGGAAACTTTTTAATAGTATAGGGTTTCGGAAATTAACGATTTATCGTTAAAAAATTATAATGAATTAACATGAATTTGACCCATCATAATTCTATTAAAAATTTAAGAAAATATTTCAATTTTTTTTTCCAAAGACATAATAATTTATCTTTTTATACTCACATACTTTTCCCTCGTATTATTGTTATTTATTTATACGTGCATACAAAAACAAAGGGGTTTTTCTTCCGTATTTTTCGCAAAGCAGAACGAATTTCACAAAATTTGGGAGCGATGGAATTACCGCGACTTAACAGATTTCACGAAAAAATTAACTTGACGGGATCAATATATGCTTTCTAAAATTATAATAAATTAAATTTAATCTATCAATCAATTATATTGTTTCCAGATTAATCGAAAAAACAATTTTAATCAGTATTAATATCAGGTGTCAGTTTAGGTACTAAATTATTCCAAGCCTCCCTGTACTTATCCCCATTATGCCCTGCATGTTGTAATTGGAGTCGCTTGACGGTATAGTACTCATGTAGTTTTATCCTAACGGCTTTCGTCATTAAAAATGTTTGTAACTCGACCGTTAACCTTACTTGTAGCTCTATCAGCCTTTCACTTTTTGGCACTTTTGCCTGAGTCACTACATGTTTAAATGTCGCCACATGTTCGTCAAGTTCTTGGGATCCGTCATATTTTTGCAAATGTTTTAGAATTCGGCGATGGTCTTTGTTGTCTCTCGACTGACCTATCTTGTCCCATTGAGCTAAGTTGTTGTTTGTTGTTGTTGTTGTTGTTTTTTTGTTTTTTTTCCTTTTGGTTTTTTGTTGTTGCTTTTTTTTTGGTGGATTGATTTCTAACAATTTTAATTCATGTTCCATCTCTTTCCGTCTGTTTCTCGTCATACTCTCTCTGTTTATTTACTTTTCTTTGTTTTTTTTCTTTACTTTTACTCCTGCTTGAAAATGTTCCCCTTGATCCTTCACATACTCTTCCAGTTTCTCTTCTCTGAATGCAAGTTTTTCCTCTGATTTTCTAAATGACTATAAATTCTCGTCCATGTTTATACCATAACTATGGCTTCTAGTTCCTATTGTTCTAATGTACACTGAACAGAAGAAAAAAAAGTAAAATTTAATTAATTATTTGCCTGGTTTGACGATACCTTAGACATAACAAATGTCCATCGAATAAACTAAACTTAACTTGTTCTTGTCCAAACAAATTTTTCTGGTAGAACTTTGAACATTGACTATGAATAGTTCTCACTGCATAGCCACCAACACACACACTGGATACTGGAATCTTGACAGACAATCAGGACTCTGAACTGGAAAGAGGAGTCGGGTGCCTCCTTCAACGGACAACACCCTGGACATCAGACAAAAACGATGAGGCAGATGCCATGTTTGGACTGGTCGTTCACCGACGCACTCAGAACTGGAATGCTGAAACGTTACCAAACCCGTTGATTTAGAGAGCACAGTCTCCGACCACACTGGACACTGGTAACTGAGGCTAACGACTCGTTGAATCGACAAAACGCTGTCTCACATTGGATGTTGTGACTTGGCGTTGTTATCTGTATCAAGAGTCTGTTGCAAGAGTCTTAAGAAATCCTCGGACGTGACCCCAATGTTGCGTACCGGGTTCTGGATAAATGAAGACGAAGTCTCAATTCTTGACAATGTATAATTAAAGCCTTTAAAATGTCAGTAATACAATTACAGCCACAGCTTCATGTACACAAAGGTATATTCTTTACATTGCAACTTACACATAAGTGTATATTCTCACAAATACTCTGGAAACTCGACAACTTTGGCCGTCCTCTCTTGTGTGTGTCTCCCCCAAACCACAATGTATATAGACCGACTGTCTTCCTTAATAACATAATTGTGACTACAACTACCATTATAATGTTTTAGTGAACAATTCTCCAGTCACTACTTGACCAGAGCTCACAACTATGTTACAATTATTTGCAGCGATTCTTATATCTTGACAAACAGTACCCGTCCTATTATTTTTTTTTTAATCACCATCAAAGCTTACTTAAAATATCCTATTCCAACAAAGCTTATACTTGAAACAAAAAGTGTTTACTAATGTTGAGCTAGTTTGATTACTTTTTCAGATGATGTGACAAACTTGACCCTGACTTTTCGATCGACAAAAGCAGATTACTGGTCACCGTGTGAAACACAAAGAAACGTTCAATATATGGAAAACAAAATTGAGATCTACTGCAGTAATATTGTAGTTATAGAGTCAGTAACCTTAACATGGGAAGGGAGTGAATTAATATGTTCAATGTACATCAATGGCGGTAAGTGTTGCTTTGGTTAAGTAATAATTTAGGGGCAGTATAAAAGAATCACACTACTTTGGCAAAACAAAAATGAATAATGAATAAAATAATAATACAACTTTTGTAGTGCGCTTTAAAACACATTGAAGGTCGTTGAGCTCGGTGGTCTAGCAGCCTGCGCGATTGGCTGGCATACTGAGAGTAGATGGTTGGAGACTATGAGAGTGTAGGGACTTTTTCCTTTGCTCTGAATGTATCATTAGGTACACCCAGCTCCGATGGCGCCTGACATTATTAGAGGTAAATAAATGCGGCTTGGCATCGTGCAATTAAATTCCCTCGTATCATTGTCTCTTGAACTCGCTTTCAATTGCCTAAAAAGCCAGATTGTCTGTGTGTTCTAAAAAAAAATAACGTTGTACCCAATAATATTCAATATTGAAAAACTTTCTCTAATTGTAGTTTTTTTTAAAAATCATTTCTCTTTCAGCAATAGCATTAATTGTAGCCTTTACGCAGTACGGGTTTTGGTTTAAATGCTCTATTAAAGAAACATGCACATGTTTATTTTTATTTTTTAAAAAACATCAAACAAACTAATCGGGATTTAAATTCAAACAATGAAAAACAAAATAAAAAGCGTAAATTGG
Organism: Radix auricularia; assembly: GCA_002072015.1. Lineage (NCBI taxonomy): Eukaryota > Metazoa > Mollusca > Gastropoda > Lymnaeidae > Radix > Radix auricularia. The sequence continues at coordinate 472,309 of MUZC01004466.1, forward strand.
GCATTAAAGGGGGATTTGGGCGAATCCATCTCAAGTAAAAAGAAAGTTACTGAACATAGTATGGGTGAGGGTGATGGTGAAAATGTCAAAATTAGGGAGGGAGGGGGAGTTAGCAGCATTGAATAATCCAAGTACACATCAGCCGGAAAGTAAAAGATCAAAAATGAGGCTGATGTAACGAAGGGAAATAATGTACGAATACAAAGAAATTTTGAAAGTAAATTGAAATCTGGAAAGATTCCATATAATGCCATTGCTTTCTTTAAAAAATATAACACTAAAAATATATTTCCCAATAGTTTGCATAAACTAAAAAATGATTTTTATTTGCAATGTTAAGTTTTCTGAGTTTTCTGGTTTATACACTAAGTCCAAGCAGATAAGTCTGAAATATTCGATAGACAACAGAGTGAATAGACATCATTTATTCCACTTGCAGGTCGAAGTTTCTCAACTATCAGCTCTATTTCAAGCACAAACACGAATTTCATCAATAGGATAGTGAGAGCTCAATTCACTGTGTTGACAAGCGAAAACTCTTCTTTAAAAGATTGTTTACATTTAGAAATGGGTGGATTGAAGAGAATATTATTAAGACTTAAAAGACCTCGTCATATCACTAAACTTATTATGCGTACAAGTAAGTAAAAAAAAAAAAGCGAAATATAAACAAAGGAAGCTTTTCTGTTTCAGTTCTTAAACCTTATTGAGACGGGGTTTTAATTTTTATTTATTAATTATTTTTTTAAACTTTCATTTGCTTAAATAAATTGAAATTGTTTATTTAACTTTCAAAAGTCTTCAATATCTTGTTTTTAAAAATACATTTTTATGTAGTCTAATGATTAGAGAATGACAGCATTTGCATACAATTTTCAATATTTGTTACAAAAAGGACAAACTTAATGATAATATTAAAAATATTCCATTTGACTGGAATTTAAAATTCATCTTTATTTAGTTTTTGAACTTGGAAAATTCTTTTTTTTTAAAGTAATAAATCCGTTAATATTTGCCTTTTGTTAAACATCATATGAATTTCATAATTGTGTATTTTAAATACAACTTTATGACGTTTTGTATAACCTTCAAAACTTTGTGTCCATGATTTTATCTTTCTTGACAAATTGTTTAACAAGTTCAAAAGTCTTTATTAGGCAAATTATTTTCAATTTTTAGGGTGATTTTCAAATATAATTTTGACACACACGCACACAAACATACATCTTTATAGTTTTTAATTCAACCTTATCGTTAATGTCATTTTAGAGAAGGAAAGTTTAAAAGATGTACAGTTTAAAGTCAAATACTACACTGAACAACCGAGTTTGGCCTATGAGAGCGAGACTATGGACTCGACGCATCCGGAAATATTAACCCCTTTACTTAAAGAAAAAGATATTTCACTTGTTACCTTGGAAGTTTTCAAAGGATCTTTGGACCTTTGTCTATTTAAAGTATTTGGAGGTAAATGTCCATTAGAAAATATTAAATATTTATAAATTCTCAATACATGCAAAAAAAAAAAAAAAAAAAAAAAAAAAATNAAAAAAAATAAAAAAAAAAAAAAAAAAAAAAAAAAAAAAGTTTGTTATTAATTTCGTTTGAGATGTACAGACATACATATATGATAACATGCTTATATAAAATTGAATGAATTGAATGGGCAAATGATACTGGAAATATATTTACAAAATCAAAGAGGTTAAATAAGATTTGTTATTACCATGTCAGGAAATGGCTCAGCACGGTCTCTACAATTTGACCTTAAGGGGAATATTGATGGTCCCTTAAACTTCGATATCATAAGTTATAAGTACGTGAGAAGGGAGATAAACAAAATAATATTCAAAAAATAATCTCATGTGACAGTAATATGAAATAATTATTAATATATAATTGAAATATATAGGTCATTCGTGTATCAATGGCTTGTTGTAGGCTGAGTACTTTTGGTACTGCCACTCTTCAACCCGTTTTCGGGAATTTGGCAGCTGAGTAATTGTTTAAATCATTAATCTCAAAATCAATAATTTAGACGGAAATTTCCGCCTTTCTTGGTATTTACCATCAGGAAAGATTGTGATCAAGGCATAGTAAAATTCTTTGTATCCTTTAGTTCACAAATGATGTTTATCGCGTTTTTCAGCGTATAAGACGATTGGTCGTATAAGACGACACCATATTTTTCCCGTTAATTAAAATAAAGGTTTTAAGCTATTTAGCCGCACAAGATCACATCTCCGCCGGTACACTTCTTTATAAGTTTTAAACTGGTTTCATATTCCTTTTTTCTTGCTGGTGGTAAGTATTACACTACTAGTGATATAGTGTACGAACAGGTACACATGTGTCTCCGTTACTGTATGTACGGACACTAGTGCTTTATTTTGTGCTTTACTGTAAAGAACCACCATATCACAGCAGGCTATATATTTCCCTTCACCTGATTAGATTGGCTTGATCAGCCCCCCCCCCCCCGACTCTCAGCTTCCCCTCCATCTAGCCGCGGAACGGAACTCTATAACGCATAGAGAAGCATATATCCGGCGTATAAAACGTCCCCGAATTTTTCCGAAGATTTTTAGGGGTTAATTATCATCTTATACGCCAGTATAAACGGCAATTAATACGGCATCTTTAAACCAAATTCATAGAATGGTTTCCTCTCCACAGAATGCCCGCCCCCTTACTTCGGACTGGAGTGCGATGACACATGCATACTAACCTGTCACCGAGACACATGCAACTTTGATGGTACCTGTTATCAGTGTCATGGTCCTAGATATGGTCGTTATTGTCTTCAAGGTATTTGTGATAGATCTTGTGGTTACTAGCTTGAATTTTTACATCAATTTATTGCCGATATCTTCCCGTCAACTATTTAAGTCATTTATTAGCGTAAAAATCAATTAGCTTCAACTTTAGTTCAACTGTAATATTATAGCTATTAAAATTAAATTGGCTCATCATCAGAAGAATGTAATTTTAGAGCGTATCTTTTAGCGTTTTAAAAATATTATTTCACTTTGAGTTTTACCACAAAATCTCGTTTTGTGTTATATTTTATCAACCAAATTCAACTATCGTCCGCGGGTCGGATGAAGGGACAAGTAGATTTCAGCTAATCCTCTATACTAAAAGGCATTTTTCTGTTCGGTCATCGATAGCGATCGGTCCCTCAAACTCCTACAGACAACCACTGCCAATCAGAAAAATTAAATCGCATTTACATATTGAACAAGTTTACGCGGACGTTCAAAGCGAGTTATCTTTTGAGCAATATTTTTTCCAAGACTTTATTTTGAGCAGGTACGCGTTGGGATTTATTAAAAAAAAAATAATAATATTTTTAAAACAAAATTGTTTTTAAAGGTTATTTATTATCTAATATTTTCTGTAACAGACTTTCCTTCTATCTCTATAACTATAATGAATAGAAATTTTGACGCGATGCCCATTTATGGTCGGTCGAGACAGCTGTTGGGGGAGAGGTACAACATGCCACCGAAGTGACGGCGGAAGGTCCTTGGACCGGCTTTGTTGCTCGTTTATAAATAAAGAGTAAAATATTTAACAAAGGAAATGCGACAATTTGAACTAAGAGAATTTTAATATTATTCATCCTAACTTTATGCCTTCTTCATCCTTTATATATGTTTTTTTAAACTGCGGAGTTGTGTATTGAGAGTGTCTACGCGGAAAACCAAATTCAAATGTCATGTTATGGTGCGATTTAACGTAACATTTATGGACAGTAACACACATTAACATATTTGTTCATTCTTTCAGGCTTCGGTGATACTCGGATAGAGGAAGACAAAGAAGCACAATCCGTGATAAGGAAATCTGAACAGAACGAAAAACTAAAGGAATCATCTTCGAAATTCTTAACCCTAATGATTATCATTTCTTCTTTTTTTATTTTATTATTATTCCTCATACACTTTACACAGAGGAAATCGACATACGAAGATAATCAAAGGTACAATTTATGTGGTTTTATTCTGTTGGCTTTTAGTCTTTTATAAAATATTGCTATCAAAAGATTTCGAATCAAACTTATCGTAATTCCATATTTATTGAAATGCTATCTCTATTATATACTTACATGCTAAAAATAAGATAAAAATGTATGTGTCTGTGTTTCTCTCTCTGTGTGCGTGTGTGTCTGTGTTTGGCAAGCTCTGTAATAAAAATAAGCAGTTTCCTCTTATATGGTCCTTCAGATCATCCATACACATTACAGACGCTGAAGATAATGTTGACGTGTGAGTATTTTCATTGTTTTGTCTACCAATTTTGTTTCAAACTCAATAGGTCATACTGATTTGTTTACTTGTCTATATGCTTACTAATATCCTAAAAACAGTCAATTATTTTTTTAAATACCAGGCATAAAATTATTTATGTTTTGATACTACACCAACCTTTGGATTTTACCTTTGAAATTTATTTCAGAGTGCATCATTTGCCAGATAATTCCTCCATTGTCAGAGCACTAAGTGATTTACAAGGTGTAGTTTCAAACCAATCAGTACCACTATCAGAAAGTGGCAGGTCTCAATTAAGTATGGAAATCTCACAATACAGCTCTGTTGAAACTACAGTGACGGAAGGACACTGCTGCGCAGCATCAAGTAACACAATGCTGTGAAGCCATACGTAGAACACTACTGTGAACACTACTGTGAGGCGTCACGTAGCACACTACTGTGAGGCATCACATAGTAAATTTCTGTGAGGCATCACATAGTACACCACTGTGAGGCATCACGTTGTACACTACTGAGAGGTGTCACGTAGTACACTACTGTGAGGCATCAAGTTATACACTTCTGTGAGGCATCATGTAGTACACTACTGTGAGGCATCACGTTGTACTCTACTGTGAGGCATCACGTTGTACACTACTGTGAGGCATCATGTAGTACACTACTGTGAGGCATCACGTACTACTAATATGAGGCATGACGTTGTACACTACTGTGAGGCATCATGTAGTACATCTCTGTGAGGCATTCATGTAGTACATCTCTGTGAGGCATCATGTAGTACACTGCTGTGAGGCATCACGTAGCACACTACTGTAAGGCATCACGTAGTTCACTACTGTGAGGCATCACGTTGTAGACTACTGCGAGGCATCATGTAGTACACTGCTGTGAGGCATCATGTAGTACACTGCTGTGAGGCATCACGTTGTACTCTACTGTGAGGTGTCACGTTGTACACTACTGTGAGGCATCACGTAGTACACTACTGTGAGGCATCATGTATTACACTGCTGTGAGGCATCAGGTTGTACTCTACTGTGAGGTGTCACGTTGTACACTACTGTGAGGCATCATGTAGTACACTGTTGTGAGGCATCACGTTGTACACTACTGTGAGGCATCACGTTGTACACTTCTGTGAGGCATCATGTAGTACACTGCTGTGAGGCATCACGTTGTACTCTAATGTGAGGTGTCACATTTTACACTACTGTGAGGCATCATGTAGTACACTACTGTGAGGCATCACGTTGTACACTACTGAGAGGCATCATGTAATATTTACTCCAGCGAGAAATTACGTACTACACTCCTACAAGACATAACGTATTATAATACTCCTGCGAGAGTTGAGACATCACGTATACACTTCAGCGAGACATTACGTAGTACGTGTCAATTAAGTAGATTGACTGAGCAAAGTAATCAAGCATTCGTCGCCCTTATAACGATTCTAGTATCAGTTATATAAATGTACATGTTTATCTACTACAGCGCTTGTAATATCTTACTCAAAAACGCATCATGCAATCATTTATAAAGCCACGTCAAAAAGAAACAAAGCACCTTTTAATAATTAAAATGTAAATAACAATTACCAATCAAATAATTTGCATGATTATAACGTTAAAAATGTTTACATGAAGTTTTGATTGATATTTTATTATAATTTCTTTTGTCACTCGTTTTTACTCTCGGGGCGGCACTAGTGGCTGATATTATTTTTCTTTGTAATAGTTTTGTGGAACAGAGCTCTAGTTAATATCCGTTATTATTTTTACGCTTATTTAATACATTGCACTTTAATTTTCAAATCACACCTCATAAGATTGATTAAACACTCTCACATTCCATAAGTTTCCTTGCACACATTTACCCATTCCTTAGCATTTATTGCATGCAAAGACAAGTACAACCTATAATAATATGCATGTACAAATTTTCGCCTCGTTTCATACTTTTTGTAATAACTCTAATTTCCTGAACTTATTTGTATCACGTCTCATTTCCCTCAAGATTTGTATTAATAATTACAACATCCCTTAGGATTTGTTGAGCTGTTTCACCTTCTTTTTTTTTNTTTTTTTTTTTTTTTTTTTTTTAATTTTATTTATTTTTAAAAAATATTCTAAAAAAAAAAGCATGCCCTCTTTAATTTAATAAGGTTTCTAGAATTAAATTCCACATTCCCTCCTCAAAATGGTAACATGAGGTTACAAATAGTGGAATACAAAAAAAGAAAAGATGAAACCATAAAAAATAATAAGATAATACTAACGGGAAACAGGGCATCTGTTCTAAAATTCAAATAGCTAACACTTACTAAAACATTTATTGCTCATAACTTTTGTATAATATTCGACTAAATAATACAGAACATTTTGCAGTAGCCTAATTTGATAGACCGCTAATGTTGTTTTTGTTCTATTAAAAATAAAAACGCATAAAGAAATTGAAATAAAAATTTAAAAAACTTTTTGTTAAAATAATTTATTTTAAAAATGACGAGTTAATATTAAAAGTTTACCCATTCACGGTATCATTTATCGACACCTCTGCATTTTAAATACACAGTGTGTGAGTGTGTGTGAATACTAAACATTTAAAAAAAAAAAAAAATAATAATAATTTTCAATAATAATTACTTTTTAAAAAAAATAGTTGTTATATCTAAAATTATGCTTTATTTTTTATTTATTTATTTTTAAAAATTTAGTTGGTATTTGGTTTTTGTGTTGGTAAGTGGGATTTGATTTCATTTTGTAAACTCTTAGATTCTTAAAAATCTAAATCTCTCTTGCTGCAGTCAGTGATGCATGAAATTGAAGTGCTATGATGGGTTGATTAATGTGTCTGCTTTAGGTCATTTGAGACAAAATACATACAAAATAAATGGTTAATTATTAATATATATAAACACCCAGTGGTGTGGTTCTGTATGTTTGTAACGTAACGCGTAACGCAAGAGATGTACGACAGTCTACAGCAGTTAGTTTATTTAGTTGAAAAATCGTGTTTTGATGAGCGCTGTAAAAATATTTAATAGGATGACGTCATTGTTTGGTGTGCATCGGTGCGCAAAATACAACCCCTATTATTATTAAATACTTTGGGTACATTTCATAAAGTTTAATAATTCGTATTTATCAAAAAAGGACAAGTTAGTTGGTCTTTAAAAAAAAGGTTGGCGCCGTAGGCGCCCAAAAAAAGGGGGCGCCGCAGGCGCCACGGCGCCCCGGCTCAATCTAGTATATTATAAACTTTTATATAAATGCAAGATAGGCACAAATTAATAAGAACGTTCATTTAAAATAAATACATATTTAAAAAATTATTTATCTTGAACAAAATAATTAAGGAGAGGATTTTTTTTTTACAATATATTTTTTAAAAAAAACGATAAAAAGAAGTATGGCCAAAGTAAAAATATATATATATATATAAAATAAAAAAAAAAAACAGGAGAGAAGAAGAGGAAGGACATTTTTAAAAAAAATGTATTCAGGATTCCGTATAGAAGGAGATTATAATGAAATCCATAAAATAAAATAAGATTGACAATTAAACAACAACAAAAACAAAAATGGATTCTACATTAATGTAAATTAATGTCCGCTTATCGACTTCTAATGATTGATTTAATCCTACATGTGGAAGAAGATCAGATGTCCCTGCAATCTTCCCAGAAGACGCCCCTCAGCTATCTGGCCCCCTTTCCCAAGGGGGTGTAACAGCTTCTGGAGCGGCTGCCTGGACATCCAGGACACAAGGTCAAAAATGCCTCCAACTAAAGTGACCTCACAAGGAGGGGTGGACTTTTCCTATTTCGACTCGCTACTATTTCACCCCCCTTTCCCCGGCAAAGAATACGAGATCTATGTTAGGACTTCCGCAGAGCGGGGATCATCAATGACCTACGTAGGATTTAACCCCAACCGGAAGGCTTCCTCAGAGCTGGCGCCCGCTGCCTTCTTCTGCAAACCGCACTGGCGCTCCTGGCCCCAAACCGGCACCGCTCAATGGAGTTTCTTGTAAAAATGAGGGAGGGGGTGGAACGATCGCTTCGGAATAAAGCGACCCTCAACGGGAACTGTGGATTTCATCATCGGTATTGCATCTGTTGATTTGCCTAGGACCCATTCAGTGACTGTAATCATATGTGAAGAGCCCCTAAACCTAGCATCGGACTTCAGCATTGCCTGCAAGGAGCGGTCGGTGTCGGGTCATGATCAGGTCCACAACCCTACTTGTCTGTCGAGCCTTGTAGAGGCCAACTCCTTTTCGACCATAATCCTACATGTGGAAGAAAATCAGCAGTCCCGAGACTGCCCTCTTCATAAAAGTTCTCCTCAGCTATCTATTGTATTTATTTGAACCCTTTATCAATTATCCAATTCTGTAAAGATAAAAGATTTCAAAAAATTTATACGTCAGGTACTATTCAAAATGAGCTCATTGCAATTGAACAACAAACACTGCACCAGTAAATCATCAGTCAGGAACAAAATGCCAATTATGTAATTTATTCGACAGCATTCCAGATATTTAAAAGAGTGTTGAAACAAATAATACATTTAAGGTTTGAAAACATTAGAAACTAGAAATTGTAAATTAATTTTAATCTTGTAATTGAAACAAAAACAAAATAAAACTGCTTTCAATATTTCTAAATAATTTTCAGTATTTTCAGTCATCTTAATGCTGGTGGTATTAAAGTAGTGGTGTGAAAAAGTCAAGCATGTGGCAATAAAGCTTTCGTGGCTTAAAAAGACACGGAGTTTAAAAATAAAAATAAAAAATATAAACAAATAAAAAATCACCTAGTCTAAATTTGAATGTTGAAGTCGACCTTCAACAAAAATATTCATTAAACAAGGTTTCCTATTTGGCTTGCTGCTTCAACTGAAAACAAAATAATATCTTGCTTATTACATTAAAATATTGTTGTACGTATCCTTTTCCATGTTAAGACAGCAATTGAATATAGACAAGAGAGGCAGACAAAAAACTGAAATGCATGTTAACACTCAAACTAGTTGGAAGAGAAATTGTTTGTTTATCTGTTTTTTTAAATTCGTTTTTAGTTTTTTCCGATTTGTTTCCCGAAAGATTGTGGAGCCTTGGAAACCTGTACTACACGAGGTAATTGATTCCCAAATGTATTTACTAACAGATTGACCTACAAGAATTCACTGTACCTTGAAAAAAATTCGAAGTTATTACTTACAGAAAAACATAATTTTTAGAGGATGCTTTGACTTATTGACCCTAACTTATATTATGTATGAACATCTTGAGATTTGAATTAAAAGTCCAAGACTTAAAAGGATGAGAGAGAGAGAGAAATAGATAGAGAGAAAGAGAGAGAGAGAGAGAGAGAGAGAAATAGATAAAGAGAAAAAGAGAGAAAGAGAGTGTTGAAGTTGAAATCAAATTTTATTTTTTATGAGATAAGTTTCTGAGGCAATGAGAGGTCTTGTTAGATAAGGAGTAAAGAATATAAATATTACTATTTTAAGCCAACTAATCGACTGGACTTTGGTGATCATGGCTTCAAATAAGGGCCGTCCATTAAGTGCGTCACGGTATTTTTGACCATTTTAAACTCCCCTTCCCCCCTCACAAATCTCGCCCCCCCCCGCCTCATAAAGTACATTCCACTTTCGAGCAATTTTTTAAAAACAAAATAATTAACAATTTAAAATTTTATAAAAATACCGTGACGTCACACATGGCAGGAACCCCCTCCCCCAGGTCACAAACTGTAACACTTTCTTATACCTGCTTTCCCCCCCCCCCCAAATGTGGAGTGTGACGTACTTACTAGAGCTCATATAAGTCGAATCGAATCTAAAAAAACTTTGAGAAAAAATACTTTTTTTTTTTAACGCACGGGCATTAAAAATGAATTGAAGTTCTCATGAACATTTACAGCTTTCTTAATTTGTATGCTACCTTTATTCGAAGTTACAATGCAAAATAGTGAATATTACTTCAAATATTGATTAAATTGTTTAAAAGCTATATTGTAAGAAAGAAATTTTAAATATTACTTATGTAAGTACACATTTTATGTTTATTGTATCGACGGAGGCATTAGGGGCCGCCCATAAATGACGTCACGCACCTAGGGGGGAGGGGTATCCCCATATTTGGTACGATGTGGGACAAGGTGGAGGGGAGTTTAAGAAATGTGACGTCATGTCAAAACACGCTATCTTAAATCAAAGTTCCACTTGAATATTCGATTTCTGGCTATTCATTTGATGACTTTTTTTTTTACATGGTTTCACGCGTGCTATAATATTATAGAGTGTATCCTTACACTAGCTACATACTAAAATGACACTAGAGTGATTTGAAACCTGCTCATTTTCAAATAGAAATTACAGCCTTAAGGTTTGGGGGGGATGGGGTAGTACACAGCTTTGTGATATCATATTGGAGGGGGTCTAGGTTTTTGTAACGAAGTGTGACGAGGGGGTTCAAAATAGACAAAAATTGCGTGACGGCATTTCTGGGCGGCCCCTTAGCGGAAACCTTTACTTACGTGTTAGTTTAAAAATAAAGCTCAAATTATTTTTTTCATTACACAATTTTTAAAAATAGTTTGTATTTTATTTAAAAGCTTTATCGCAGTCCTATTCAATACGATACTTTGAGAAAGACTTCATTCTTAGATTCTTTGCTTTTTCGGGTAAAGTTGGTACAGTACCGATCAAATCGTTTTAAAAAATACTGCTTCCATTCTCAATGTGAAATTCGTCTTGATTCTATCTTCCCGATACGTTTTTAAAATTCTCACGAACAAAACCCGTTTCTTTATAAATGTGACAGACATAAATAATATATACGTTGCCGTGGTTGCTCTTACTAATCCCCAACCCAAACTCAAACTTAAAGCTTTATACTAATTATACCAAGGACCATGTTCATTAATTATTTAAATTTTAATTTTAAAAATCTGCCCAGCAATGACATCCTTAAAGAAATAGGTAATATACCATTTTAATTTTAAAAATCTATATAGACCTAGATCTATATTTTATTAAATAAAAATTATTAATACTTTAATTGATTCAAGTAACCTTAAAAAAATAATTATGAAAACTTTATGAATAGTGCGAAATATATCTACAACTCACTTGAACTGCATTCTCATGACCTTAATTAGCATATTGAAGAAAACAATATGGCGAACACCGGTGAAAAAATTTCGTAATTCATCTGGTCATTTGAATGAGATTTAACATCTAACTTTTTTGCGTGTGCTTTTATTTGCTGACGGATACTAAAATGGTTTTCGAATCAATTGTTGTTGAACTCATCAACCGATATCTCGGAGCGTTCGTTGAAAATTTAGATACTTCACAATTGCAAATAGGATTATGGGGTGGTAAGTCTTACTATTACTATTAACTATTAGTTAGTATTACTAAGACTATTACTATTACTAAATTACTACTATTACTAAGTGAAAGTGACTTAAGTTTAACTTACCGTAAGTCTTAGTCTTAGTTAACAACTGCTGATACTACTGATAACTATTAACTATTACTTTTAATAAAACTGTTTGTAACTGAATTGATGTCAATTCATTGTAATTGTAATGTGATGCTTGACTGATACTTACGTCTGTCTTAATACTAAAATTTGTTTCATGTCGGTGCATGGGCATGGGCATGAGTCTCAAACTAAGACATTGAAATGGCCTAAGTCTAAGTTAGTTCTGTCTAAGTCTAAGCCCAATTTATAATAATAAAATTTAATTACTCCTTATGACTGAAGCTTAGTATGTCGATCGTGACGTCACGACGCTACCGGTTGCTGGAAAAGAGAGTTCTATAAATTCTAAAAGTAAAAGGATTTTCAAAAATGGAAGGTTTTATTTTAGGGTTTGGGTTAGGTATAGCTTTGGCTTTAGACTTGAGAATTTTCGGAAAATTGAAGGTTTTAGGGGCTGAAGCGAAGTATGTCGACCGTGACGTCACGACGCTACTGGTTGCTGGAAAAGAGAGTACTATAAATTCTAAAAGGATTTTCAAAAATGGAAGGTTTTAGGGTTTGGGTTAGGTATAGCTTAAGAATTTTTGGAAAATTGAAGGTTTTAGGGTTTGGGTTAGGTATAGCTATAGAATTTTAAAGCTTTTTAAAGGACGTGCTATAACAACAAAGAAGGCCACCATGACCGGACATCAACGTCGACATACTTTGCTTTTACCGTTTTAGGGTTTCGGTTAGGTATAGCTATATAATTTTAATTTTAGCTTTTTAAAGAAAGTGCCATAACAACAAAGATGGCCACCAGTAATGACCATGACATCACGGTTGACATACTTCGTTTTAACCCTACTTATAATTGTTTAGTCTTAAGCTTAATGTAAAGTATATTAATATTATATTTAAAGTCTAAAGTAAAGCAGGTAAATATGAGTTTAAGTTTAAAGCCAATTAAAATTAGGGCTTTTTAGGCCCATGCCGGCTGTCACTATGCTGACTATGCCTATTATATTCATACCACTATACTTTGTATATAAATTATAAATAAATATTAATAATTCTACTTTTAGTAGATTCTAAGTTAAGCAAAAAGTCAAAGTAAAAAATCAAAGAAACAAATTCAAAGAGTAATCCTAGTAATATTTATCAGTTGCAGTTAGTTAATAGTAATAGAAAAAGTCATTCTGATCATCAATGTAATATTAACTGTTCATATTTAGGTAAATTTGTTAATTCTCATGGATTCTAACATTAGCCTTATTATAAGGCATTTATTTGGCCATGAGAACTTAGAATCTACTCTAAGTAGGCTTATTTACAGATAAAAGATACATTCCTGTATCAACTGTTTAATTAGTAACACTATAAAATTTACCCACAATGGCTCTATGTAGACCTGACTTTAAAAATCCTTCTGGCTGTACAACAGTTTATGTTTTAGAATCATGGAAAGCTTACAATGGTATTAAATTGAATAATGATCAACAGTAGCTGAAAACCTCTTTGATCTATTTAGAAGTTAGTAATTTTAGAAAATGACCATAAAGTTTTGATGAGAGGGTCAACAGTAGTCAATACTACACTGTTGTTTGGTAGTAACTACTATGTGTAGTAGTACAGTTCTTATTGTACTATTCTTATTTTAACTTTCATTATCTTCACAGTGCATGTGGTAAAAAAAAATCTCATACTCATATCAAAATTATTTTTCTCCCACACTTCTGTCCAACCTCTGCGTGGGAAGGGTGTGTGTGTTTGGGAATAAAACTAACTTGAAGCAGGATACATTTTACCAAGCAAGACTAACTCTAATTTATTTAATTTAGATATTATATAGAAAGCTAGTAGTAGTAGTAGTAGTGAAATTAAGCGTGTAATGTGTTTATTAACGTTTAGATTGCTCTGAATTTGATATTTTTCTATTAACTGTTTTTGTTGGGGCCTTACTCTTTGCATTACAATACAGGTCTTATATAGTGTAATTTATTTTAATTAGAGAGTTTAGTGTAAAGCCCTATTGTAAATAGTAAAAAATTATCACTTTCGGCTTTATTTTTCTTTATTCAGCAATAGTGAACACAAATGCAACAGGTAACTTTGTTGATATTGCTCAAATGAAATTGTCCTAAACAGAAGAAAGAGGTGTGCTCAGTTGTTATTGATTTATTGATACACTAGCACATTTTTTTTTCAATCCTCCATTTAGGACAAAGTCTGTTACAGTTGTTGATTTACTCTTGAGCTTGTTTGTTTCTTCTTTCCTGTTCAGTTACTCTTTGCTGCTCAGTTTGATCAATGAGGTTAGCTGAGCCTGCAATTAGTCATGAACCAATTTGGCTTTAAATTATTAGTAAACTAATGGGGCTACAGATGTCAGGTACAGTGGACCCATCTGTCTACTGGTTATTTGATGTCCGAATGGAAACTAATTTCAATTAGTTATCATTTCTTTTATTGTTCATTTATTGTTATGTTTCATCATTATCTTATCACTTTTAATAACTTTTTGAGCCATTATTAAACTTAAAGCCTTAATCTTTGTTTTCTCTTAAATTCTTTTGACAACAATCAAGTTTTGGCCTTTCATTGGTTGTCTGTTAATAATACTATCCCAAACTCTATCATTAAAAAAAAATAAAAATTATTTAACATTTTTTTCATTCTACATCTACTCTTTAAACTTTTTGTCAGAGTGCTCAACAGCTTCAGTGGCTGCACAACTCTATTGGATCACAATGCTCAAACATTAAGCAATATGTAGAAACACATAAGTGTATCTATTCTATTTCCCTGAATCTGTTAGTGCATTATATTTTTATTAGTTTCTTATTGACAGCATATCAATTGCATCACCTTCCAACCATGAAGGATTGAATACCTCTTATTTACTCTTTAAAACAGAACTTTACTTGTGTTTTAATTATTTTTAATTTTAAAAAATCTTCAACTCACACATGATAATAATGATGCCTCATTTAATGTTGTGAAATGTTGTTATGATCGTTATTTAACCTGGGGTACCCCCCCCCCCCACGTCAACCACCAACAAACATTGCATTGTGCTCACGACGTAGCTCTTTGCACATGTTACGGACAAGGACATCGGCTCGCCGTCACCAGATGACGGCATGAGTCATTTGGAGTTTTATTTATAACCGTTTATATGCTGGCTGTATAGTATGTGAACGGAGTGTTAGATCAGCAAGCCTGGATCACCGGCCCAACAGTTGGTTTAAGTAGTAGATGTTCATTGCGTCTGTATATTTTGTTCTGGTGGTCCATAGTTTAATAGATGGGTAGGACAAGGGTGAGAAGAAAAAAAAACACACGATATTTTTGCTTTTAAAGTTTGAATGCTATGATTGAAATGGGCTATGAAGATCTCTAATGTCATAATTACGACATTTTCAGATTAATTTATGGAGTTTAGCTAATAGAGCTACTACCGCTTAGCATTTGTATACAATTATGCACGCATGTTTCTGTTTCTTTTTTTTCTTTTTTAAAGCATGTTTTTCAATGTTTAAGAACCGAGAAAAGAGCGGGTAAATGGTTATGAGATTTTCCGAGGGGTGGTGGCATAAGGGAAAGCAAGTGTTCACAAAGTGCACTGTACACTTTATTCTCTCCGCCATATGAGTATGCAACTTAAGCCATTCATGTAGATACGATAAGATGCCCGACCCCCCCCCCCCTCACCACATTAAACTATTTATACCAAACGACACAGCGTCAATGACTGGGTCTGTCATATGACGCGGTAGACTCGTGATAACCCGTCATTTAAAGAAAGAGAGAGACAGAGTGAAAACCCCACGAAGGCGGGGGTGGGGGGGCTGTGTTTGTCTCGTGATGTTTGCACCCAAAAAGAAACAACTTGACAAATTAGGCCCACGCGGAATTTTGTTCTTTAATTTAAAAAAAAAAAAAAAGTAGTTGATTATGGGTAAAGCAGGGAGCCGGGATCGTATGGTTAATTTAAGGCTTCGGCATTCAACTTCTAACCGCAGTCGGACACACGTTGAAAATAGTAATAATTTGATGATTTACATAGCGCTGTACCCCAGCAAGTAGCTTGACTCACCGCACATATAACACGACAGCCACCGTACGTGTGTGTAATGCACAGTCTAGTTTTCAACGTCTACATTTACATACACATACATAAGACATTCGTTCACCGCTGTCCCCACACTGAACTAAAGACTTAGATCGGCGGATAGTTCGACCGATCAGGTAGTGAAAGGTGTTGTGGTGTTCAAATGCCAATATATGATGTTTCAGTAGGGTTGATAAAGACCCCATTATTTTCCTTGCATTATTAGTATTAGTAAGCTTCCCTTACGTTCAACACTACCTATGCTGCCCCTGAGCAAAAAATGGGCCCAGAGGTTTTAAACGGTATTAAGTATATACAGTGATACAGATTTGCCTCAATATTTATATGGGATACGATTAATTTCAGTAATACTGGTTTTTGTTTGCTGTTCCACTGTGCCTTTTTTGCCTCCTTAATTTTTGCTTGAGATGCGAGCCTTTTTGTTTAGAACAAAGAGCAGCGTATTTCGTTTGGACCATTGCCAGCAGTACATTGTACATCAATTGGTTTAAACGGCGCTGTAAGCGTTAGTATACTGCTGGGTCACGGTGAACCGATCAGCTATTTGTGTGTGGTATTTCTATAGAAATACGGATGCGAAAGCTGGAAATCAACTAAATATATAGAAAAAAAATTAGTTTCATTCGAAAACAAATGCCTCCGAAAAATTTTAAATATAAAATGGAGTGATCTCAAATCAAATGAAACAATAAGAAAAGAAACCAACCAAGAATATGTGTCAAATTTTATAAGGAGAAGACGATGGAATTACATCGGCCATGTTCTTCGAATGGACAAGAGAAGACTCCCAAGTCAGGCCCTCATGTGGACACCAACAGGCAAAAGAAAACAAGGAAGACCAAAAGAAACCCTGCGTAGAACAATCATAAGAGAAAGCTCAACCATGGGTCTAAGAAATAACCAGGACTTGATACAATTAGCAACGGATCGTCAAAAATGGAAATCCATGACCTCTGCCCTATGTGCCGTCTTCGGCCCGAGAGGAAATAACTAACTAACTAACTAATTTCTATAGACTCCCTACTACTGCCGTCTGCGGGGTCTCACACCGCTGTCAGCGGAGTCTCTCATTGCCATCTGTGGCTTCTAGCATTGCCGTCTGTAGCGTCTCACATTGCAGTCTGTGGCGTCTCATATTGCCGTCTTTGGCGTCTCACACTGTCGTCTGTGGCGTCTCATATTGGCGTCTCACATTGCCGTCTGTGGAGTCTCATATTGCCGTCTTTGGCGTCTCACATTGTCGTCTGTGGCGTCTCACACTGCCGTCTGTGGCGTCTCATATTGCCGTCTTTGGCGTCTCACATTGTGTGTGTGGCGTCTCACATTGTGTGTGTGGCGTCTCACATTGTGTGTGTGGCGTCTCACATTGCCGTCTGTGGCGTCTAACATTGCCGTCTGCTGCGTCTCACACTGCCGTCTGTGGCGTCTTACATTGCCGTCTGTTGCGTCTCACATTGCAGTCTGTGGCGTCTCACACTGCCGTCTGTGGCGTCTCATATTGCCATCTTTGGCGTCTCACATTGCCGTCTGTGGCGTCTCACATTGCCGTCTGTAGCGTTTCACATTGCAGTCTGTGGCGTCTCACATTGCCGTCAGTGGCGTCTCAAATTGCCGTCTGTGGCGTCTCACACTGCCGTCTTTGGCGTCTCACATTGCCGTCTGTGGCGTCTCACATTGCCGTCTGTAGCGTTTCACATTGCAGTCTGTGGCGTCTCACATTGCCGTCAGTGGCGTCTCAAATTGCCGTCTGTGGCGTCTCACATTGCCGTCTGTGGCGTCTAACATTGCCGACTGTGGCGTCTCACACTGTCGTCTGTGGCGTATCACATTTGCGTCTGTGGCGTCTCACATTGCCGTCTATGGCGTCTCACACTGTAGCCTGTGGGGTCTCACATTGCTGACAATGTCAACGGCATCTCAAAAAGCTGTGAGGGCGTGTTGCCTTCAGCGGTTTCTAGTCAAAGAAAATCAACATCTGAGCAAAAACTGACTGCATCTAATAGTCCATCATTTGTATTTAAGATGATCTCATAATATTCTTCTAATGGAAATGATATATCAATGGATATATATTTCTAAGGGTGATCTATATTTCGCTTGGTGTTTATCTGATTATGAATGTACATGGGTTCATTATTATATTAAGATTTATTTTGGATGATAAATCTCCCCGTCACAGTGGTATTGTTGGTTTTGTGTGTATGTCAGATTTAAGTCTTCTGTAAGAAGTTTATGCATTTCAAACTTTTAAGTTTTATATCCTAAAAAATGTGTGCATAACATATTGGGTTTATTTTAATTACATTTGAGGGATGTATACATCTAACTTGCTCTCGGAAAGTTCAAGTTAGTAAGTGCTTAACATTATCTGGTTTAGTATCTATTCCAGAGCTTCAAAATAGTGTGAGTCGGGCAAGTGAAATTTACCGATGGAGAAATAACACGTTTCACTCTTGTCAAACCTATGACGGATTAAGGGGGGGGGGGGGCTGAACGGGCTAAAGCCACGGGCCCCCGACGGTTTAGGGGCCCCCAAACTTTTTATATTTTATAATAAAACTGTACAAATGTTTGCACGAACCCTTGAAAATATAATAAATTAATAAATACTATCTATACAACTTATCGCGTTCAGACATGATAGTATTGATAGTATCTAATAATCGAAAAACTTTAATTGATTCACTTCGCAGGATATAAAATATAGTTTATATTTTTAAAATTTCCCATTTTCGATAAGTACCGCTGGCCGAGTGGGGATAGTACAGGCTCGCGGTGCTACCGGTGTCGGGTTCCATTCCCAGCAAGGGCAAACATTTTTTTTCTTTTCACACTCAATTATAACTACCGCGAACACATCAAACAGTTATTTCTTCGTGGTCGTTTTTTTTTTTCATTATTAAAATTTAGTAACAGTCTTATATTCGCTGTTAACAATCATTTTATTTTAAGAATGCTGGCTGGATAGGGCCCCCGTTTGATTGCAGCCCGGGGCCCCGAGCAGTCTTAATCCGCCCCTGTGTCAAACGGTAACTATAAAGTCACTCGTAAAAACCATCTTTGGCAGTAGCGCTTGCTTACATCCGATTTGTCTTGATCCTGATTATAAGTGGATGTGTTTGCTAATCGTCCTGTAATATGTCAAATGTAGCACACACAAACAATATATATTATAACTTGCCTTACGTAATTTTACCTTTAAAAAATCCACCGCCATTGTATTTGTCTTTACTCTTCCAACTTCTATCTTTTTCTGTGCTTTAGAGGTGCTTCTGTGAAAGCACAGGTTTCTAACCAATGTACCTTGTAATCTGCGTGGACAACTGACCAACGCCGCGCATAAGTTTAGAATTACCGCGCAGCAATTTATTTTAAAAATGTGCTACAAAAAATGGTTGCTAAGCAACTTTGCACACGCGTTTGCACATTGACTAACGAACCTTAGAGGGACAATTGTTCCCAACTTTTTCGGGCGGTGACACCGTTCACAAAAGTCAATACACCCGCGGCCTCCAAAGAGTTAAACGGCATTTTAAAAGAAGACAATTATTTTAAACAGGCTGGGAACCCTTGCCTTAAAGGAACCCCTTTCCCCTTCCCGTGTTCGAATTCCTCTATTTAAAATCATTTCTACTTGATTTACCGGTTCCCGACCAATCTCTTCCGGACATTCTACATTCGCTCAGCTCCTGACGAGATCTGAAATTGTGCCCACAAGGCAGTTTATGGCGTATTTTAAATTAACTAGGTTAAGATAAACCACTTTGGCTTCATTCCTATCAATGTAACTAAATGTCTTAGAGACTCAGCCCCGGTAAAGTCAACAGAAAGTACCGCTGTCGAGTTATGCGTGAAACAGCCGTAAGGGCTGTAAATGGAACAGCAGGCATTCCGTCCTTAATAACGGCTCGCTCAAACTCAACCATCGATCGATTAGACCAAATGAAGATACTAATTTTGCCATAAATCATTATTTCTTCTCTCCTTACACGTATGTTTCCTTTACTACTTACATTACTTATTTTAGAATACGTGGTATGTTAGTGGTTTTGTAATGCCTTTTTTTCCTCTTTCATGTGTCGAGCCCGACGTAATTACAGGTTTTGAACAAACGAAAACTCATATGCTGGGAACTCTGCACGCTTCTTACTAAAACTAAAAGGGATTAACGCTAAAGTTAAATGCGCGCCATATTCAAGTAAACGGGAGAAAGAGATGTGACGGGCGCGGTGGTTATTTGACGCACGCTGAGTCACACTTGAAAGCCAGGTCGCACCAGCTGTCTGTCGATTTACTTGATGGACGTTACCACGGACCCACATTAGATTCCCCCGTCGGTAACCGGCGATGAGCCAGGTGATTGACGAAGGATTAGGTCGCGACACGTGTCTACACGCAACAGTGCACGGCGACGCTCACGACCTGCTGTGGTTGTAGTAATTATTATAAGCACCATCACTTATTCATGCCTCACACTAATGCTTTCATTAACATGCAAGAAAATAATGAAAATATTACAATGAATGCATTTACATCTTACAATCTGACTTATGTAAGAAGGGGCGAGCAGAAAAAATCTCCCCACCCCACAAAACACACATACACGTACACCCCCACACACCTAACTACCAATCTTTACCGCTGTCAGTCACCTCGTACTAGCACAGCTTTGCGAAGGCTGTGAATAGACACCACCCAATAGATGCGCCCCAGTTACTTACTTGACCTTGGTTTCATTCTGTCAATATTGGTTCACATTACTGCCGCAACTGAAACGTGACCCGAGGCGTAGAGCGGGACATCTAAAGCTACAACTAACACGTGTTGTTAACGACAGACTCAAGGTCTGTCCTTTGTCGCACTTTTTCAAGTATGTTTCCGCTCCTTCCCGTACCTTTTCATTGATGACATGTTGGTATATTTGGTAATGTGATATTATAAGTGACATATCTTTTTTTTGCGACCCCGCCCCCACCTCCCGCATGCAAGATATACACATGTCGCGTCTCTGTCACAATTTGGGTGGACCTTAAAGGATGTGCATAATTGCTATGTAATAAACAGCCATTTCTAAGAGAGGGATTCTACCTTGGTTGAGGGCTACTAGGAAGATATCTTAGAGCGATCAAAGTAAAAAAAGAGTTGCAAAGGTGCTCAGCATCTAGTTTTGAGCAAAATTGTTTACCCAAAAACTTATTGTATTATCCATATTAAAATATCCTGCGCGGTAATTATGCACAACTGCGCTACGTCGATCAGATACCTGCGCGGCCCCGGAGCATTGCTCATAACATAGCAAACCGTTTTACATAGCTGTTTAGCCGCTTTACCATTGCCATTGAGACCGTTGCGTTTTCTTCTGATCCCCCCCCCTTCCCCAGCAATAGGAACAGTAGTGTGGGTCCAAGCTAATGTTAATCCACAGTGAGAATGAATGCGACCTCTCTAACCAGGAACGGGGAGAAATCGAAGCTATTATTTGATGCTCAATGATCAATGATGTCCACTGACGCGTAGCTTGTTTCCCCAGTATCGTGACCTTCACCTACTCGAGGTTTTCGCTCAAAACTTTCTGCCGAAGCTCATTGGTGGCGTAGACAGCCCGTGTCGTAGTTAACAATAGATAACATAGCATGTGATGGGAAAGTAACAGTAAACTACATGTGAACAAACAATTTAAACAAAAACTGAAATACATGTGTATATTATATATTTATATTATTTGGAACAAATGTCTATGCCAAAAAGTCTCTTCACTCTTTCCCAGAGATTTCCCGTTTTAATGGTTCAATTAATTCTTCACATTTGACTTTTGTGGTGGCTAGGAATAGGAATTTGGAATATAACTTTTATCGTTTCATTTTTGGGCAAAGGTCAATTGATGTTAGTTTGGAGCGTACCGGATTTCGGCTCCGGTAAATTCGGAATCTGGCCATTTTTACAAGTCCGGCTCCGACTCCGGCGGGATTTCATTTCATAAATCTGACCACATTTTTTTAAAAATCCGGTACATCCCTAATGTTAGACAACGCCTAAGAAGTCAGGGATTTTTTGGTTTCCTGTTATTAAAAAAGGTAATCAGGAACTCTGCCGTGTAGAAAAATGACATCACGTTTTCCTCTTGGCTCAGTAATTTTAAAATGACGTCAGTAACGAGCTTCATTTCTCCTTCATGCTCATTGGCTGCAGGCGACGTGACGTCACAACCATCTTTAAGACTGCATCAATTATTGGCTGGAGGGCGAGGAACGTAACTTGTACATCTTAACTATTCAAAGTGCTGGCAAGAGGCCCATGACCTAGGCCCAGCGCGGGGGTTAATTTTTGAATGGGCGTCCCGAGAAGACATTCAATTTAATCGTCTTATCCCCGGTATAAATAAATGGCCCACATTTCGACCTAGATAGTACTAATAGTAGTAATAAATAATTAAATGAACACTGAATCAGTCTAACATTGATAGACCAAGGCTTATTGGCACGCTACACAGGGGAACCGCCCATCACTTCAAACTTGAAATCCATCCGTTTGTTCTCCCTACGCCCTATGACTCAACACCTGCACTCTGCACTTGTTCACCTACATTCTCTCGTACAATCGGGAGGCTGGTAGGATTCAAGAAAAGAAATGAGGCCTACTTAATTTTTATCACCGACCTAACAACCAACCGTATCATTTTGATGCATCGGTTCTGATAGATTTCTTTTAGCCGTGCCCTGGGTGCAAAATATGCCTTTCAAATGTAATTTAAAAAAAACAACAACACATATATACAGTATATATTTGTGTGCAGTTAAAAAGCTTTCATCAGCACATGACCTGTCTCGCTAAGGTGTCCATGGAAACAAGGCAATAAAACGAATGGTAAAATACCCAGGTGCTACACAATTTCTTTGATCGTCCCAGCGAGAATGGATGTAATGTAGCCAACAATCAGTGGTGTCATGTTAAGGCCACAGCCGGTGCCGTTATTCTTGGGTTTTATTTTCTGCTTAAAATGAAAAGTATTCCTTGTTTTTAAAAATACAATTGGGTTGATAATAAGAGTATTATCTGCGAGCTCCCGTTAATTACCTCCACCCCCTCTAACTCTTTCTAAAATAGTTGTGACATAAAACTTATCAAATGAACATTTTTTCAAAGGTATTACAGATTTTTTAAAAAGAGTCCTGTTTAAACATGTAGAATATGAATGTACATGGATATGATGGTTTATTTTATAGCGGTAATTGTCCAGCATGCTAGTCCGGTATGCATATCGTGATCTGATCTTCAAAATTTGACATAAAAAAGTAAGTTTTTCTCCTAATAATTCCTTGTCATTACATTCCCTCATTGATTTGGGAAGTCTGCGTGTTCCATGAACTTTGGTGCATTTTCTTCGTAAGAACCTAATCCAAGATACTTCTGTGTTCATCCCCCCCCCCTGGAAACTTAACTTACAGAAGGGTCCGTATGGAGGAACACAGCTCTTTTGAATCTATGCTTATTTTGAAGTCAGTTACAAGACTTTGTGGCTTATTCGCTCAGATACATGAAGCCAGTCAAAATCCTTCAGAGCTGGTTTGATGTGGTCTGATTTCCTCATCAGCAATGCTATGCGCGCTTTTGTGTTTTTTTACCTTCTGGAGTGTCTGCAGTTGTTTTTCAGACAACCCCCATGCAAACAACTGTTGCATTGATCCAGTCACAATTTTATCAAAGAGACCGCAAACCACTATGATATTGGCTGTTTTCTTATTCAGTTGAAGACGCAACTTTGGGCACGTGTATGACAGAAAGCCCTAATCAACAAACAAATATAGGGACTCAATGCTAGTTTACTGTCAGTGTAGAAGCCTAGATCTCTTGCGATGTTGGACAAGGGGATGTCAGAAGAGTAAACTTTTATCGAAGAATCATAAAAAATTGCCTGTGTCTTGTCATCGTTTAACTTCCATCTGATAAAGCCCCTATACGAAAATAACAAAAAGAACCATTGCGCAATCAACATGTTGATAACGCTGAGCTTGCGATTCATGATTGCTGAGTTTTTGGAATTAAGATAAAACTATAATTAACTTTTTATCAGCATCTTAAACAGATAATAAGTCCAGAGGTTCTCACCATTTGTTTGCAAGTAAACCCCCAAGAATGCTAGCTTGTCTGTGGCCCCTATGCATTCCATGAAACACTAGAAATTATTGATTTTTCAGAAATAGAAAGTCTGGATGACTGAAGGTCTAGATGACTGAAAGTCTGGATGACTGTGGCATGGGAAGGATGTGTTGAGGGTTTGGTCAGCTCAAATCTATATTGGGGTGGGAGGGGCTTCTTTAAAAAAACTTAATATTGTAAGGTAACATCTTTGTGCTAGGCCTTTATTTTGGTGGGGTGGGGTTGGGTAGTGGGTGCTGCTGGAATGTCAAGTTCTCAGCCCTGTTAATGAAGGCAATTATCCTGGCTATGGCACTTCTTATTTTTTAAGATGTCAACAATCAAAGTAATCACATTCTTAGAATGGGTGATATTCCAACATCACTCATGATAGATATGGAATTCAATTGCCATTGAAGTACTTCAAGTGTTCACTGGCATTTCTGGTATTACAAATGTTTGTTATGGCTTCCATTTTTCTTATCGTGAATCAGGGTCATAAGTATAAAAATTTAAAAAATTTAGTCTTTATTAGGTTTATGCATATACATATAATCTCCTTCTGGTCAGTAGCCTTAAAACTAACGCCTTAACGTTTAACCATTTCACACAGTGAAATATCACTTTTAATCTTTGATGCCTTGTGCCTTCAGTAGGTGATCCATCATGGTCACATTGAAATATATCAGTCTCAAACTTTTCTCTAACAATCAGGAGTTGTGAGAGCACAGGCAGACTCTTTCCTGATGAGTTTACAGGAAATCACTGCTGAGACAGTCCTCCACACCCACCCCCTCCCTTTTTGCTCTTTCTATTTCACAAATAGCAGAGGCTTTGATCATAATTAAAAGCAAACAATTTTTCAACAAAACTCAAAGAAAGTGAGGCCAGGCTCAATGCAACCCTTAAGAGAAGATTATACTTTTCAGCCTTTAAAGATAGTTTTTAAAATTTTCTTTGCCATTTATTATTAGTAACAATGTTATTCTTTACAGTTATTTAAAAACAATTACTTGACAGTGTTATTGATTTTATTCTTGTTTCACGTGTTGTTTTAACATGTTGTTTTTAACATTTCTGAAATTTTGTTTGTTAATACAATTGTTGACTTTTAATTAAGTGTTTATATTTTATTCATAATTAATAAAAGACTCTGTAAAACAATCACTTGTTAAATTAAAAAGAAAAAAAATTTAAAAAACAAATTATTTAAATCTAAAACTAAAGTTGTATAGTCTTATTTCATGTATAATATTATTGTAAGAATTAAAGATTATAGCTCGTAATAACCTGTTCATTATCACCATCACTTATCTTGTGGGTTCTGTGTAGAACAGGTCCTCCTTGAAAGCATGCATTTTGACTCATTTTCTGACTAGTCTTAGATCTTTCCAGCTCTTTACTGTTCTCGTAGCCTCATTATATACACTTCTCCATTTTTTCTTGTGTCTTTCTCGCCACTGCTCAGAAATATTTATTGATGATTATTAAATGCTCATCTCAATCCTTGCAGGCGACGTGGTCCTCAGCAACTTAAATCTAAAAGAGAGTGCCCTGGTAAGTCACACCCCAGTAATGTTTGAATTATAGAACTTGGCAACAATTTACTGTCAAGTGCATAACATAAGATGTACAAATGAAAATTTTCCCAGACCTGTGTTAATAATGAGTCAAAATTTAAAATTTTTCTCTTGAATAGAAAGTCAAATAGATTGTTAAACTCTAATAAGTTTAAATAAATTGTTAAATATTAATAATGCAACCAATATTTCTTATGAAATGCAAGTTCGATAGATTGTTGAACATTAATAATTGAACTTAGATTTTGTAGATTAAGTGACAAAATGGCTTTTATATGAGTTAAATTTTAAATGGCAGTGGTGAGGGTTTGAATCTGATTGTTCTCCTGGACCTATACAAATTTGTAAAAGAAAAAATGAGATGATGGGCTTTACCTAGAGGATTTTGGTGGTCCAGTTAGTTGTTATGTGTTTCATGTATGTGCATGATCAAGTTGTTTGATTGGTTGTACTAAATATGCGTCATTCTCATTAAAAGGTTGAGTCATTCAGACTCTTATAACCCCACCTATTGTACTATTTTGTAGGCTTTAGTCATAATCTCATGTTTCCTTTTGTTTCTCAGGATGAGTTAGACCTACCTGTGAAGATCAAAGCTGGGCATATAGGTAAGTAGTTTAGCCTCTAGCTCAGGATGTCATACTCACTTTTGGACCCAATACTAGTTAGGTTAGGGCTGTTCACTGACTTAAATAGCTTGGCATAGTTTTCAGTCTGTCATTTTTCTGCCTCTTGATGCAGCAATCTTTCTTTTTTAAAAAAAAAAAAAAGTTTGTGAGTTGCTTCTGTTTATTCTTGGCAAGAGGTCACAATGGTTTGACATAAATTCTTCTTGCCCTGGCCATCGGTTTCACATCTTGCTCGTGGCTTACACTACCCAAATAGATAATAATTTATGGCAACATGGGTGGATCACACCCCTAAATCTACTACAACATTTCTTTTAAGGGAACATTAAAGTTGATAATACTGAAGATTTCAAATGTGTTTTAACTTTTAACCTTTGACATCATCCTGATTGATAAAGAATATAAATTAAGAATAAAAAGGCAATGATAGCATCCTTGTTTCTTCAGGAAAATTAACCCTCAAGATTCCATGGAAGAACCTCTACACTGAGGCCGTGATTGCCCAGATTGAGGGGATCTATGCCCTAGCTGTGCCTAATGTTGGTAAGTTACTTTGTGTTTGTGCCCAGATTGAGGGGATCTATGCCCTAGCTGTGCCTAATGTTGGTAAGTTACTTTGTGTTTGTGCCTAGATTGAGGGGATCTATGCCCTAGCTGTGCCTAATGTTGGTAAGTTACTTTGTGTTTGTGCCCAGATTGAGGGGATCTATGCCCTAGCTGTGCCTAATGTTGGTAAGTTACTTTGTGTTTGTGCCCAGATTGAGAGGATCTATGCCCTAGCTGTGCCTAATGTTAGTAAGTTACTTTGTGTTTGTGTGTCATCTGTTACCACTTCATTTCAGTGCCTATGTTAATTAATGGAACTCGTTTATGATTGTACCTTTTTTAAAAAAAAATCCCTGTTTCAATTTCAGGTATCAAATACAATGAGGCCAAGGAGAAAAAGGCTTTGCAAGATGCCAAAATTGCTTTGCTTGCCAGCATTGAGGAAAAGAAAAAACTGGAGGCTGAAAAGGGTAAGACTGGCTTTTCATAGCCCCCCTTATATCTTATAACCTAAAGTCTAACTTCAGTATCCTCAAAGACCAATATGATTTTGTAAGACATGCTACTCTAAAAGCCCAACATGACTTTTGTAAGACTGGCTTATTATAGCCTCCATTAAAGACCAAATTCACTCCACTCAAAGTCTAACTCCACTTTCCTAAATGCCCAACTTGACTTTTTCAGACTGGCTTGTCATTGCCTCCCTTAGAAATCAAAGTCAATCCACTCAAAGTCTAACTTCACTGACCTATATGCCCAACTTGACTTTTGTAAGACTGGCCTGTCATAGCCTCAATTTTAGATCAAAGTCTGACTTCACTGACCTATATGCCCAACTTGACTTTTGTAAGACTGGCCTGTCATAGCCTCAATTTTAGATCAAAGTCTAACTTCACTGACCTAAATGCCCAACTTGACTTTTGTAAGACTGGCCTGTCATAGCCTCCATTTTAGATCAAAGTCGGACTCCACCTAAAGCATAACGCCACTGTCCTAAACCATAATATGAGTTTTTCATTATTACAAAATATGTTAAACAGTTGGTCAATACAAATAATAATAATAAATAGATAATTTATAATAGGAAAGTATGTGGCGCAAGTGGATCAAGACAGTTTTTATTGAGACATGTCACATTTTATATTGCTTATATGTTGAACAAATGACTAACAAATGTTATTTAATTCCCCAAATCAGATAAACCCAAGAACCCCAAGAATGATAGTTTTGTGGAGAAACTTGCCACACAGGTGATCAAGAACCTGCAGATCAAAGTGTCGATGATCCACATCCGTTATGAGGACAAGTACAGCAACCCTGCCCGACCAGTAGCCCTGGGTATTACACTACAGGAGCTTTTGTTTCAGGTGGGTCAGTGTATGGGTTAAGTTGTTGTTTTGTTGTTGCTTTTACATTAAGGCTATAGTAAGGCACAAGCTAAAACACTTGGTGAAAAGTCTTTCTCTTTTTTGTGCCCCCAAAATTATGCCTTCAAGACTGCACTGGAAACACATCTCGTCAAAATTAATTAAACAACAATAGAAGATTTCTCAAAATGATAAACATAGCTTATATCCTCTACAATGTCATTATATATTGTATTAAGAGTATCAATATTTACATTCAATGAATTGATAATTATCTATGACACTATTTTTATGTAAAGTGCTGTGAGCCCAGTTGCTTTCTGGGGTACTGCACAATATAAATTTTTGAATTATTGTTTTTATAAATATCATTTCCTATTTCTATAAACAGGTTTATGTAATTGATTAGCGTAGCTGATGTATTGAGTATACCGTATTGTTATTTATGTAGTTAATATGCTATGAATGTTTCTTTTTTATTTATATATGTCTTTTTGCTTCCATGTAAAGCGCTGTGAGCCTGGCTCCTTGCTGGGATACAGCGCTATATAAATCATCATTTTATTATTATTATTATTATTATTATTCAAATGGAGAATAAGGTGCTGAAAGATATTGTTCCCAATAAACTTATCACATTCTGCAGTTCATGTCTCAAAAAATGTTATCAGCCCACATCCTTTTTAACACATTTGTCTTCAGATCCCATTAGCTCATTGGAGTTGATTCCCCAACTACTATCCATAACTGTAGACTACTGAAACCTTAATCTTATTTATGGCACAAGGTTGTTGGCTCAATGAAAGGGATATCAACAGTCCCTAAATCTGCCCTGTATTATAGAATCATTAGTGATGTAGACATAACTGTTTAATCAATATTGACATTTTAATTTATTTGATCAGAGGTTTTACTAATTGATGGGCAAATATTAATTTGGTATACATTGAAAAATTCTTTTAGAAATTTTTTCTTGATAAACTTGAACATTATAAGTTATATGATAACAAACAAAATTTTCACATTGAAAGGAAAGTATTGATTCAATCATACATTAAAAATTCATTTCTTATATAAATATATGGTAAAAGATTCATATAAAAATCCAATCCAGGTTTAATTTAGTTTTATAAAAGTGTCTAATGAATTAAATAACATTGTACATTAATGAATGACTTTTTAAACTCTCATGTTTTGTTTACCCAGACAACTGATGCCAATTGGAAAGAAACAATCATCAAGGAAGCCGTTACACAGATTTACAAAGTCAGTTGTTTGTTTTTTCAGCACTCTGTTCTTTTATCTGATTCACCTATTTATGGGGAACCAAAAGAAATCCTCTAATCCAGAATTAAACCTTTTTTTTCCCCTAAAAAGATAAATAAATGTTGGAAAAACATTTTATTATATTTCAAACCCACCTCTGCTTATTTAAAAAAAAAATCATTTAATTTTTGAAAAAATGATATTTTAAAAAAAAGAAAGGAAATGAAGTCAATACTTAACATTGATTAACGCTTGCTAAAAATAATCTAGGAATGATTTGATTCCATTTTGAGTCATTGAAAATACTTACTCACTTCCTATGATTGGAACATAAAAATTCTATTGCTGCAAATTTAGATCTGTAATGAAAGCAAGTACCAAGAAAGCTCCATTAAGACAATTTAGGGATTTTTGAAAGGTCTGCAAAGAAAACTCATTTATGAGATCTTGTTTACTACCATCTTAACCAATAAATTTGTATTTAAGTCATATTTTCACCTCTTGCCCTAACAGCTGGTCAGATTGGATTCACTGGCCGTCTACTGGAACAGTAAAGACAAGCTCCTACAGGACTCAGAGAAGAAAATTATCCTGGTAAGCTTGGATGGGTTGGGGAATAACAGTTTTAAAGCAGGGCTTTCAGAATAAAGGTACTGCCATGGCAAGGAGATACAGCTTTGCCAAAGTGTACCACTGACATGGTAAAATTGTTAAATTTATTTAAAAAACATAGTATATCATAATGTGACAAAATAAAATATTGACGTAGATATTTAGTACTCCATTTTCTTTACTAGCACATTTTTTATCAGTTGTATTTGTAGTACTCAGATAAGCTCATTGTGCTCTGTTTCATTACTGTACTTTCTGTTCTTGCACATTTTTTATCAGTTGTATCTGTAGTAGTTAGATAAGCTGATAGTGCCTGTCAACATCATGAAATAATTCACACACACATTCCAGACATTACAAGCATCTGTTGAGATGTCTTTCTGAATGAGTGTTTTGATAGAAACCAAAACTAGTTACCCACCCCAATAACAATTTACTCTATTTTTAAATGTATTTTGAAGTTTGATTTAGATTTCATAACAAAAATCAATACATTTCTTCTGTGTGTTACAACAAACTTTTTACTACAAAAAAGGCTCCAGCATGTAGCATGACAGCCAATTTATTTCTCATATTAATCGTTGTTATTGTCCAAACATGAGTTGACAGGCATGGCATTTTCCTGTTGTTTTCTGTACTAATAGGATTAGCCTGCAGTTTTTAGTGTTTTTTTAGTTTTTATTTTATTATCTTTGATTTAACCCCTTTGCTCTGTGTTAGGACTATATTTAATGGTATGTGTTGTGATTTCTTTTTGTATTGCAGCAAGCAATGCAAGAATGCATTCAGGTTTTTATCTTTTTTTTCCTCATGATCTCTAACCTGCTAAAGCTTTCTATCCCCACCTAATCCTTGCCACATGTTTTTGGAATGTGTTGCTTTGCTTTACTACTAACAGTAAATTTGGCTTTAAACAGTCCAGGGCTTATAAAAAATACCCCTGGATCAGACAGATTATAGTCCTGATTGTTCCAATAACAGCGTGAAATTGGTTGAGCTTTCAAGAAACCAATGTTTGATGTCTCATGTAAAAATTTTGCAGACCTGTCAGCTTGTTTTTTATGGTTAAAAAAAAATCTTTATTTAACACTAAAATTTACTATGACATATGGGGCATGTCAAGCAGCGGTCACAAGTATCTATAGCCATGACATACAAGGGCATTGTTGGGCTAGCACAGTGGTTCCCAACGTGTTGGTTGTAGCGCCCAGGTGTTCTTGGGGTCTAAAACTATTGACTAAAAATATTCACTATAATTCAAATTTTCTTTATTTTATAGAACTTTATTGAAAATGACTTATTTTTAAAACTTCATGGAGGTCGGGGCTCACATGGCTGTTATAAAAAGAGGTCGCCACCCTGAAAAGGTCGGAAGCCAGAGGGCTAGCACAATGCCTCTACATCTTTACTTAACTCTCACTAATGTGGGGTACCCAACAGAGCTGGGTGGACTCAGGGATACCCTTAGCCACTGAAACAAGCCCCTGTCTTCTCAAGGATTCCAACCCGCAACTCTTGGTATTCCAGCCGAGCACTAGTGCCATTTGGCCACCATGCCTCTACACCTTTACTTAACGCTCACTAATGTGGGGTACCCATCAGAACTGGGTGGACTCAGGGATACCCTTAGCCACTGAAACAAGCCCCTGTCTTTTCAAGGATTCCAACCCGCAATTCTTGGTATGCCAACCGAGCACGCATACCATTTGGCCACCATGCTCTTTTTATTGAGCAGTGAATGAAGTAAAACTTCACTAAACAGCGCTCCAACCATTCTACTGTGTGATATTCTGACTGTATAACTTGCCTTATAATTGTAATCAATAATTTGATACAAGAGCCTTTCCCTGTCTTTACCTTACCCTGGCCATCCCCATTAAGTCAATAGGAGCAGAATTTGTGTTTATTCATCATAGCTGCCATGGTGCAAGAGCTGCTGCACAGACATGACCTGTAATGTCCACACAGGTTGATGGCTTGACATGTGTCAAAACAGGTTGATGTCATGACATTTAATTCTTGACAGGCTTATGATAGGACATTTCATGTCCCCACTGGCTTTTGACATGACATTTAATGTCCCACGGGCTGATGTCATGACATTTAATTCTTTAAAAGCTTATGATATGACATTTAATGTCCCCACTGGCTTTTGACATGATATTTAATGTCCCACGGGCTGATGACATGACATTTATAGTTCCCACAAGCTAATGAATTTACTGTGCCCAAACATTAAGTCAATATTTACTTGTTAAATTGGTCCAACAGCTTTTTACCTGATAAGTCAATGTGGTACTGAAATTTGTTAATAAATTAATTATTATTTCACATTATAAGAAAGGCAGCTAAGGAAGGTAATGCATAATTAAACATTTATAGTAATTTAAAACAAACTTGCATGTTTCCATAAATTTAAACAACTGTTCCATAAATTTAGCTGTTTCCATAAATTTAAACAACTGTTTCCATAAATTTAAACAACTGTTTCCATAAATTTAAACAACTGTTTCCATAAATTTAAACAGCTGTTTCCATAAATTTAAATAACTATTTCCATATGATTTTTTCCTTCTTCTTGCTTGTGAGCACATTGTTACATTTAATGATTTCTACGAAAATTTAGTTTAAATATTTGTTAATGTGTATCTATGATTGATATACATTATGAAACTGTGTTATTTTTCTGTAGTGCAGGGAAAAACTCTTTTCTACTATGGGTCTTTTCCTTCTGGTAATGATTAATTAATAGCTTAATTCATTTATAAAATGAGCAATATTGCAATCTAATTTTAGTCCTAAATACATAGCTGGATATAGAAGCCAAACGCTTAAAAAATAATATTTTCTTGCCTAATTTAAAAAAGCATTCACTGCCCTATATTTTGCTAATTCATACTGCTTGCATTATTTTCCCTGCTCACACCAACCACCCACTAACAAATGACTTATAAAATAAACCAGAGGGGATTCCCCTCAGTAATAGAGTCTGCCTCATGGTTACCCAAGTATATGCTAGTTATTTTGTGTTGATAAAGTGATACAATTGAGGCCTGAGATATCATTATAACTGGGTAAGACTGCTTTCCTGATACCATTATAATATAGTTTCATGGAGTTACACATATCAATGGATTTTCTTATAATGGTGGGAGGGGGCCACAAACTGTTAACAAACATGGCTCAGGTTATAATGAGAAGATCAATATTATGGCATTAACATTTTGAAGATTTGGCCATGGTAACTGAATATAGTAGTCTTTAAAATCCCCAAATTAAATTTTTTTACTTTATAGCTGTCTTTATTATCTCTTATTTTATTTTACTGACAATAGCAAACAGTTATTGATTTAGGGCGCCTCCAAGTCATTTTTATGACTCAGACAGCATGCATATTAATTAATGCTATTAATTCATTGGTGCCTTTTATTCACTGTTAATAATCTCAGCAAATTTTATGTGGGGAGAGAGGGAGGCTTCCATCCGATAAATGTAATGAAATATTTAAATAAATTTCTAGGCAAGTATTTGTAAAAAAAAAAAATTCTCACCTTACTAAATCTTAAACTTGTAAAAAAAAGTTGTTGTTGCATATTTGTTGTTATGTTACCATTAGTTTATACATTTCATTTATGATAATGCTTACTATACCATTGAAGCTTTTGGTTTTTTTTGTTGTTGAAATATTTATTGTATGGGAATGATAGACTTGACAGTGTGCACATAAGTTGTGTTGAAATCTCCCTTCCACTGCAGCTCATTTTATGTACAATTTTGTGTGTTTATTTCAACAGAGCACACTACAGGAGAACATCCCCAAACATGGTGTCAAACCTGTCCTACAATATTGTAAGTCTGTTCAAGTAAATGTTTATTACATATAAAAAAAACAACCCAATATCTTGCTTTGCTGAAAAGCTAATAAGTTCACTGTTTGCTGTGTACATGAGACTTTGCATCAAACCTCTCTTTCAATACCTCTTAAGACTTTCAAAGTAGCAGATGGTAACAAAAACTTACAAAAAAATACAAACAAAGGCAATAGTAAGGTGGAATTTAGACATCTATTTATTCTTAGTTCATTTGTTTTACATGTAAATGTGCTTAGACAAAATAGCCATAGAAGGATTGCAAAGCTACTGTTAATTGAATAGCAAACTGGAAACCTTTATTTCAAAAACTTATTTGGTGAAAGTCACAACATTATTGGACATCATTAAAAATATTTTTTTTTTCCTTTCCAAGATGGCCAGTGTCTTCAGATTTCTTTGAGTTTTATCTTGTCCATGTTGACCTTGCACCTCTTTACTCTCCCCCTCCCCCCTAGTGTTCAAGCCCATATCAGCTGTGGCCCACCTGCGACTCAACACCAAACCAGAGCTGACAGACTTCTCTCTGCCCAAAATATTCCTGACCCTCGTCTTTGATGAGATCGCGGTGGCACTCTCCAAGGACCAGGTAAGTTAGTGCTGAGGAATAATTATGAGTTAAAACAAGGGCAAATTAGGGTAGATGAATTTAGTGAGAGAGTCTAACCTAACACTGTTTGAAAGCTTTTGTCAATCATTGAAAACCATCAATAATTTAACTTTTTAACAATTATTTGTATATTTAAAAAAATGGCACATTTATTTTCAGTAACCATTAAAAAAAAAATTTCATGGGGGTAGAAATGTCTTTCTGTGTTCTTGTTTATAGTGAGATATGCTTTCATGTGATTGGTAGCAAACATTTTCACTCATTTGGACTTCAACATGTTTTGATGTCTGGACAACTACATTCCAATGCTTAAATCTCTAAACACCTGATCTCACTTTCCTGATATTGAATACACAAGATTTTTTGTCATGGGTGTCTTCATAGTTTCAAAAAACTGTTGGATTCTCATTCTACCCACTCAGTGATATTTGTAGTTATTATTTTTTTGTTTGTTTATATCAAAAAGGTATACATTTAAGTAAAAGCATTGCAGCAACAATTTTCATATTGTTGAATTGTAATATTTGGGTTTTTATAACACCATGTATATGTGTTAGGAAGTTGTGTTTTTTTTAAAACAATGATTCGGTGTAATGTTCAAAATTGACAGTAAAGTTTCACATTACAGATTTTTAATTTTTGTTTCCTTCTTTTTACAGTTAAGTCCCACTTGACAGATTTGTAACTATTTTATTGTTATTGACAGAAAAGGTCACTTTTGACAGATTTGTTACTGTTTTTCATTCTTATTGCCAGTTTAGTCCCACATCACAGATTAGTTACTGTATTTCATTCTTATTGACAGTTTAGTCCCACATCACAGATTATTTCTGTATTTCATTCTTATTGACAGTTTAGGCCGACATCACAGATTTGTTACTGTATTTCATTCTTATTGACAGTTTAGACCGACATCACAAATTTGTTACTGTATTTCATTCTTATTGCCAGTTTAGACCGACATCACAGATTTGTTACTGTATTTCATTCTTATTGACAGTTCAGTACCACATCACAGATTTGTTACTGTATTTCATTCTTATTGCCAGTTTAGTCCCACATCACAGATTTGTTACTGTATTTCATTCTTATTGCCAGTATGATGACATCCTTGAGATGTTGGAAGCCCTTGAGAGGATGGACCTGATGGCTAGGTACAGAAAGACGAGGCCAGACACTGTGTACAAAGGTCATGCTCATGAATGGTAGGTCTATGACACATGAAATTTGGTTTTCTTCCCTTAACTTGCATATTTTTTGTTTTCTAGATGTTTTGGCTAATTACTTCATACAAAGTCATGTCACTGTAGAATATTTTCTTCCAGTTGTGGTTTCAACTGTAGCTTGGATCTTTCCATCCTCTTCTTATATCTTTCTTATATTTTAAATTGGTGCTTAATGATTTTTCCATGACATAGTATGTATTATATCATGTACATTTTATTGAAATACTTGTGCTCATTTATTTTTGTTCTGATAATAGCATTAGCTCAAACATATTCTTTTGTATTACTTTATTAAAGCTTCAATTTATTGCTTCGATCACACTATTTGTTTGTGTATCTTGTATTTTGTATTCCTGGGGAGGATATCTCTTATCCTTAAATTAGATAATGCCCTGCAAGAAATTCTCCCAATTCATTTTGTGTGTATCACCAGGTGGAAACATGCCTACGCTGTCATCCTGGAGCACACCATCCAGCGACGCCGCAACATGTGGAACTGGAACCTGATGAAAAGACACAGAGCTTTGCTGAAGCAGTACACAGAGGTGTACATACTCAAGCTGGACAATCAGAAGCTGACCGCCAAGCAGCAGGAACAACTGAAGGTGACGCAAAGTTACTTCTCTTTGATTTCATCCTCATCTCTGTTAATCTTTATGTCTTTACAATCTTTGCCAGTGTGCTATAGTAAAAAAAAAATTAGTGTACTTATACAGCTTCAACCTAAAGCCTTGGGTTCGAATCTCTGTAAATGCATGGGCTTATTTCCATGGCTAAGGGTGTCCCTGAGTCCATCAAGGTCTGGATAGGTACCTGACTTAAGATGGGGTAAAGTAAAGGTGGCTGAGGCTTTGTGTCAGTCACACTATCCCCTCCTATGCTGAAGCTAAAGGAACTAGTGAATGCTGCTACACATGCCCTATAGGCTTAAACCACAATGCCACAACACCTGGTCATAATGTTATTATTATATCAACAACAAAAATACAACAGGAATATAAAATAGAATGTTAAAGCAAACAAGTTGCTGCTGATCATTGAAGCCAGGTTTTTAACTCAAAAATATCTCATCCCCAGATATGTGAAGAGGAGCTGGATGTTTGGAACATAACCATGTGCAGGAACCAGGCCGAGATGTTTGTAAGTAACAGGTTTCTCATACATTTGGGTTTAGATAGGGAGTGTAATCACATCAGGAACTTGTCCGAGATGTTTGTAAGTAACAGGTTTCTCATACATTTGGGTTTAGATAGGGAGTGTAATCACTACATCAGGAACCAGGCTGAGATGTTTGTAGGTAAAGGTTGTCTCATGTACATGAGTTTAGATAGGGAGTGTAATCACAACATCAGGAACCAGGCCGAGATGTTTGTAAGTAAAAGGTTTCTTATATATTTGGGTTTAGATAGAGGGTGTAATCACATCAGGAACTTGTCCGAGATGTTTGTAAGTAAAGGTTGTCTCATATAAACGAGTTTATATAGGGAGTGTAATCACTACCTCAGGAACCAGGCCGAGATGTTTGTAAGTAAAAGGTTTCTTATATATTTGGGTTTAGATAGAGGGTGTAATCACATCAGGAACTTGTCCGAGATGTTTGAAAGTAAAGGTTGTCTCATGTACATGAGTTTAGATAGGGAGTGTAATCACAACATCAGGAACCAGGCCGAGATGTTTGTAAGTAAAAGGTTTCTTATATATTTGGGTTTAGATAGAGGGTGTAATCACATCAAGAACTTGTCCGAGATGTTTGTAAGTAAAGGTTGTCTCATGTACATGAGTTTAGATAGGGAGTGTAATCACAACATCAGGAACCAGGCCGAGATGTTTGTAAGTAAAGGTTGTCTCATGTACATGAGTTTAGATAGGGAGTGTAATCACATCAGGAACCAGGCCGAGATGTTTGTAAGTAATAGGTTTCTCATACATTTGGGTTTAGATATGGAGTGTAATCACAAAATCAGGAACCAGGCCGAGATGTTTGTAAGTTACAGGTTTCTCTTTTACATGAGTTTAGATAGGGAGTGAAATCACAACATCAAGAACTAGGCTGAGATGTTTGTAAGTAGGAGGTTTCTCTTTTACATAAGTTTAGTTAGGGAGTGTAATCACATCAGGAAAAATTCAGAAATGTTTCAAGTAAAAGTTGACTCATGTATATGGATTTAAAAAGGGAGTAAACATTCTTCTCACATGATGGATATATTTATCTCTTATCTTCATGTTTGTTGGTAGTATCCTTTAGGGTATATCTTTAATATGAAAAAAACGACATATAAACAATGCTGTTTCACTGTTCAGTGTTCCTTTTTTTTTTTTATAAATCTTTCTGAATCGACTGAGCTTGAGCCAGTGGAGCAGGGTAATTGGGGTACATTAGTATTTGTAGTAGTCTACTTATAACAATGTAGCTAATTAAAATGTTCAGGAATGTTTGATTTCTGTGCATTTCAAAACAAAATGTGATCTTCTGGCAAAGGCAAGAATCCATGCAGTTATACCGATTTTTCATCTACAGTACAAACAATTTATTTCATTTAAGCTAACTAAAATTCTTTCACTGACAGGCTGCAAAACTAGGAAAAAAGAGGGCCCAGGAAAAAAGTGAGGCACCTGGCTGGTTCGGTGGATGGTTTGGTGGAGGCAAGAAACAGAAGTCCAAGAAAAAAACAGCTGAGGAAGGCGGAGGGGAGACTGATCTAGAAGAAATAGGTACGTTACGATTCCTTAGTTTCTTTAGAGATCATTAGCTATGGATGTGATAGAAATATGGAGGGTAGGATTTCTTAATTTTTGTGTAATCAGAAGTCCTATAGTTTTTAGTGAGAAAAGGAGGATTGGATGTGAAAGAAAATAGGTAGAGAGAAATTCCTGTTTTAAATGTGATATAAAAGATATTTTGTAAGATGGAGGGGATATTATCTAATTTACTAGCAGTTTGAAAAAGTACTGAAGCAAAGCCTCAGAATATCAGGTCAGCTCAATTATAAAAGATCTTGTAACATAAAGAAATGTTGTCAGCTGAGAGATAAAAGTCAAGAACATCTGAGGCCCATCACTGATCTCAGCTTTAAATGCCCCATTCTGTTAGTCATCTAAGTGTCTGAAGAAAAATATAATTTTAAATTTTTGTTGTCTTGTTCATTTTTTCCCATGGCCTTTATTCTCAACTTTTTAAAACATAAAAGAAAATATGATTTTTATTTTTGGGATCCTTTTGTTTTCTCCTCTCTCCAAGCTGTTGGTTTCCCACTATTTTATGAAGTTACCCAATAAGCACTTTGTATTCAGGTAATAAATTTCAAGAAGAGTTTACGTCTGATGAGAAGACCAAGCTGTACAAGGCTATTGGCTATGATGAGAATGCCAAGGATCCCACTTTCCCTATAGAGGTTAAATGGCATCTGAAACTGTAGTGTAATTTTTAATTCTTAATGTGATTTTTTTTTGTCTTCTTGATCTTGTACTGTTACTGGTATTTACGTTTTTAGCTACTATTTTGAAGAGCAATTTTTTAAAATGTAAATATAAATGCACTTATTATAAAAAAAAATCTCAAATGTTGGTTCCTGCCACCACTGACTTTCAATTGTAAATCACTCATTTCAAAAGACCTTAATTCAAGTCTCGTCTTGGAGGAAAATGAATGCTATTTTTTTTAAAGAACTAAGATGTTTTAGTTTTTTCAAAAAGATTCTCTTGTTAAAAATTGTCAATGTATTTCAGTATGTGGCTGTCAGACTTGTGACAAAACTCAACAAACTGTCAGTGACTTTAGTGGACAACAGAAAAACGTGAGCACATTTGATTACAATCCTGCTTGGGCTAATTTATTTCTTTTTTAAATGTTTGAACGATCTGCAATTGGAAGTGTTTAGAAATAATAACAAGCCTACACCTAACAGTTTTTATTACTGTTGACATACTCCATCATACCAAGATACTTTTTTTTAATGTGGTTCTGTTGTGTTCAACCTGCTTCTTTATACACCACATTCAATGTGTGCTCACTTCAGAATTCAGCATTATAATTTCTTGCCAGAAAAAATATTCATGCCAGCTGAAGAAAAAAATTATCTAGTGCACAACAGTTTTGACCATACCTGTATTGTTTTTTTTTGGGTCAATGTCAGAGAGTCCAATGAATGACAAAGAGACATTTTGAACCTGCAACCTTTGTCATTAAAAAAAAAATTATTGGAGCCTTAAAAAAAATAAAATAAAATTATGGAGCCTTAAAAATAAATGCATAACAATAACATATCCTAATGCTTCCCATTTATTGTAATAATTTTTTATTACGACCCTGAAATGCCAACTTCCACACCATATTTGGACAAATTTGATTTTAAAGAAGTATTTTTTAAATAACCAAGTGGTGGTGTGCAAGCCAAAAATTCTTTCATATGATCTTTTTTAAAATAAAATGATTTGTTCTTTAATTACTGTTTCACTTGCAAAAAATGCTTTGGTATGAGGCAGAGAAGTTTTCTATTTTAACTGTTAAACAATATCCCAATAACTTAATTTGTTACTGTTCCAGAGCCTTGCAGCATAGTCAGCTCTTGAAGCTGTCATTGACGGAGATTTGTGCAAGCTTTGGTCAGAGGCCAGCAGCTAATGCCATCAGGTATAAACTGTTTTTTGGGTGGTGGGGCGCCTGTTTGAAGTTTTTGTTTACTTTATTTCTTGTGCTTGGGACCAGTGGCTAATGTCATTTTTTTATATAATGGATGAATTGTAAATAACACTGATAAGACATCTTCAGCTTAAACATCCTTGTTGCCATTAAATCCACACAAAATTTCAAGATATGATATTTTTTTCTGCTTCGACTAAAAGAAAAATCTGTTAAAGCTTATTATTTTTAACAAATAATTCCATCCCAAATTAAAAACTGAAAAAGATATTGCTTGCTACTTTATTGTATAATTTTTAAAAAAACTCTTGAAAAAAAAATTCAAACAAATAGGCAAATATAACTTATTTTCCATTCCCTGCCATTATTTCCCCCATCAAAGATTACCCATAAGATTTTACTAGCTTGAAATATTAGAGTTGATCAATAAATTCTGCAGCCTGGGCATTTTGATCAAAAGCCATTTTGCAAGTATTTTATCTTACCATTTAAGAATGAACTGATCTTTTTTGTCTACCATAGCAGAGACTCTTTTATCACATAACTGAGGCTTTCTCTAATTGCCTTTATCCACGGATCTTTATCCAGGCTGGATGCCAAGGTTGAGAGGCTGCGTGTGACTGGATCGCCCCGTCAGGAATACACCCCCAGGATGGTCAACTCAATTGTGGGGGTGACCAAAGAGGAAAATCCCTCCCTCTTGACCCTGACCTTTGAAACCAACCCGCCAGATGGTCAGTGTGACTCCAAGGTCCGTGTTCACTTCCGACCTTTGGAAATCATCTATGATGCAGTGAGTGAAACATTTAATTTACATTTTGGAAGTTGTGAATATATCAATTTACCATATATTTTTTAAATTAGTGAACTTGAAATAACACTGTTAAGTTTTTTTGAGAAAACTTAAGTTGTAGATATGAATACGTGACAATATAGCATGTTCCATTTGTATCTTTTGTGAGTTGATTTTTTTATGCTGTTTCCATGAACCTATTTTGTTCTATACAGTTTTTGTGAAAAGCTCTACATTTTGTGTTATTTAATTTTTGAAGTCTATAATTAACTCTCAAATAAAAGATAACTGGTTGCAATTTGTTGGTGGTTGTCCACCATTTATGTCTAAAAGAATGAACTGGTCAAAATAATTTGTCAGTCCTGTGACAAATTAGGCAGTTATGCATAGGAAGGAATTAAAAAGCTGTTGGCGAAATCTCACTTCCTAAAAAACAATGAGAAGAAATTCAGATTACTGAGGATATCTTTCAAGCAGTTAAAACATATTTAGGAACCCTTAAACTGTGATTTTATTCCAAGCAGCATGTTTTTCTACTGGTTTGCCAGCAAAGGCCACAAATTAATAGATTTTTAGATGATTTTATGTTAACAATCTTAAATTTTAAAAAATTGTTTTAAAAAAAAGCTGACTATAATGATGTCTTGATTCTCATCTCCCCAGATCACTGTCAATGGAATGGCAACATTCTTTGTGCCTCCTGAGTCTGTCAGGCTCAAACAGTGAGTAGATTTAACTTTGTTTGGGTAATGCCTGGGTCCTATTTCTAGTCACCTGTAATGTGTATCAGAGTTCTTTCCACCAAAATGGCTTAAAAGTTTAAAGAAAAAAAAAAAAAAAAAAATCATCAAATATTTTGAACTTTGATTTTAAAGAGAGGTTTTTTTTTAGTCCCATAACCTCTGTTTTTTGAGGTTTTAGGGGATTCTAAAGTTTCCATTAGAACATTCTCGGTCTTAATAGACACTGGCGGCGCCCATCCCTCTCCAGGTCAGCGGAGGACTTTCTTAGCGTTAGTCATTTCTAAAATCTTTATAGTGGCTTTTGTGGGCTCGATACCACGCCCCTCACCTTGTGAGGCGAGCGCTTAATTGACTTTGCTACCCAGCCGCCTAAAGAGAGTTGGGTGAGGGTATTTGTGTTTTTTTCCCTTAGGGTAGTAAGACACATAACTAGTGATTATAATTTTTTTTAATTGTGCAGGGAATTTTCTTTTTGCTCCAGGAAGAACTTTGGCTTTAGATTATTGCAAGAACCTTGTTAGTCTATGTAAAATCTGAAGCTAACAAAGAAAACAGGTTTAACTCATAACAAAAGCGCTATCAGGAGTCTTTCTTCTATTTATAATGGCCCACAATCGATCATTACAGCTTCTGTATGTTATATGTAAATTGGCAATAATATTAATATAAATAGTCAGATGTATAACAGTTAA
The DNA here is from genome assembly GCA_002072015.1 of Radix auricularia. NCBI lineage: Eukaryota > Metazoa > Mollusca > Gastropoda > Lymnaeidae > Radix > Radix auricularia. The sequence continues at coordinate 514,914 of MUZC01004466.1, forward strand.
GTATTATTAATTATAAGGATTACAACCCTTTGCACTTAACCTGCAAATTGTCAAATGATTACTTGCTGTGGTGTTAACTCTATTTTAGTAACTTTGATAGTAATACTAAAATACTAAAGTATTAAACCAAAAAACAAAAAAAAGTGAATCCATGGCCCCATATTACTAAAAACATTTGTGGATAAAATTTAGTGAGAAATCATTTGGTAAATGTGATAGAAATTAATTTTTATTGGGAATTGTTTGTTGTACTGATTGTATACAGAGGTACCCTCTAGAATGTGCGTGGATGTGATAGTGACTTTGCGGAGTTCACCATTATCATCTAGGCTGGCTTAAAAGCAGGGCAAAACTTCATTGCACATATTGGCAGTTATGAAATATTAAATTAGATTCCTCTACTTACGACTAAAGGGATGTATTGAGCTATGAAAAGAATTTTTCTTAGATTTTTATTTAGCAGGACAAACATCTCAACACTACAAGTTTGTTTTTGCACCCCCAGCCCACTCCCTACATAGAAGCAAGCCTACATAATATCTAGCTCAAAAAATAATTTTATAAAAAATCAATGTTTGTTTTAGATTTACTTAAACTCAAAGTAAAAATATTCTTTAAAGTTATTCCCTTTTAAAAAATCTAATGTATATGATTTCACATTAGTACTTCTCATTGTCCGTAAAATAGATGCAGATGACTAATGCCATTTGAGATTGTTCAAATTACCTTATTCTATTTTCTGAAGTAATCATTATCACTGTCCATTTCTGTTATCCAGGTTGTCTTGTTTGATGTTTATTTAAAAAAAAAAAAATCATCTCTCATGTCAACTTGTCTACATGTAATTATATTATTAAATCTCTGATAATCAGATTGTCCAATGCTGCCATGGCCAAGTATGATGACATTAAATCCCAGACAGCAGCTGGGGTCAAGTTCATGGTTGAACACAGGAAGTACACAGACATAGATGTGCACCTCATGCCTTCGTACATCATTGTGCCAGAGACAGGAGAGTTGAAGAAGTAAGGCATCACTCTTTTATCACTCTTTTTACATAGTGATTTTTTTATTTTTGGGCCATGTAGTTAGTAGCTTTTTGAACTTATTGACATCAAAATGTGATTTATGTTGTTGTTTTTTTTATTATAGAGTAAAGTTCATTGGAATCTAATGGCAATTAGGAATTTTCTTTTGTTTTTTAAAATTATTTTTGTGTAGATTCTTTTATAGACAACTTGAGTAATTTAATATCCAGCGTTCAAAATATTGCTGTTGGAAAGTCTCTGCTTATGCCAGATTTCTTTGAAAACATTTATCTCATGATAAACTATTTGTGAAATCTTGTAAAGGTTAGGCATTGTTTCTATGACATAAAGAGATAAAGAGATTCTCTGTTTGACCTTTTGTCAGGGATGTCAGCATGTTGCTGCTGAATCTTGGTCAGCTGAAGATCACCAGTGAGAGAAACAAGGAGCTGCCCCAAACTGCCATGGTAGGTCACATGTTGTTGTGTCACATGGTGTCTTAATAGGAGTTGCTTTGATGAGCATCGGACGTGTGGCTAAGGCAGCGGTCGGGAAACCATGGCTCACAAGCCAGATGTGGCTCTATTGATGGCTACATCTGGCTCTCAGACAAATGGTCGCTTATTAACATTTTTTTAAAATTCAGACTCCTTTGATGATACTTTGATCTGCATCTTAATAATTGCATAATAAAAAAAACAACAGCGTAACAATGATATTAAAAAGAATTCAGAGTGATTTAGAGACATAATTTTTGTATTTTTACTTTTAGTGTTGAAATAACACAAAATGCACACATTTACTTAAATTTTAGTTTTAAATATAATGTATGGCTCTGCCAGAATTACTTTTCAAAAAAAGTTTGCCCACAATCTGGGCTAAGGGATAACTGAGCTAGTAGCTATTATATGTTATTTTGTTTTTCACTTGTCTGCAAAACACAATTTTAAGGAGTCTTAAACCCAGTCAGAGACAGGTTTTTCTAAAATAATTGGTTGTTGCTTTAAAATTATGTCATAAAATTGTTAAAGATTACATAAACATTTTTTCTGATTTTTTTTTCCATACTTCTTTCCATGCTAGTCACACAATCCCTTGCTTGTATGCTGTTGCTAACTAAAAACTTGTGAATGCTACTTCACTTGGCCCCCTCCCCCTATAGGCCATCATCTTCTGAAAAGGGAATTTTACTTTTTACATGGCTGTCACATACCACCATCTGCTATATCAAGTTGAAGCTAGTAGTCAAATAAATAGTTAATTTCTCAATAAAACTGTTGATAAAATGATAAAGTGTTATTTGAGATGCATTGAAATGATTTTTTGTGTAGTCTTTCTCATTAAGTTTGGAAACACAAAAATGCAAAAACTGTTGTTTTATTTTTATAATTGAAAACAAGTCTTAGCTGCTGTCATGCTGTTTTCATGTGAGGTCATTTTCCAAAATAGAAAGCCTGCTCTTTAATATGAGATTTTAACCCTTGACCTTGTTTCTCTGTCAGTCACAGCTAACACCAGAAGAGCTGACGAGCTATGCCTATGAGAAGTTCAACATTAACTTAGAAAATGTCCAGCTGCTCTTTGTCCAGCCAGGTGAGTCCAAGACTTTTTTATGAGAGCTTTGTTCCTTTCACCTCAAGCATTAATATCTCAGGATTTATTTACCCAAAACCTAATTACTGGATCCTTAAATTTGTGAACTGGTGATGTCCAGTGTTCCCTTTAATCTGTTTGGCCGCACAGATATCTGACCGCCGCTGTGCAGCAGTTTAGAATTATAGCCCAGCAAATTTTAGTAAAATATTGCAAAAATAAAAAAAAGGATTATGTGCAACTTTGTTCAAATGTTTTTTTTTTACTTTGTTCACTGACTAACCAACCTCAGAGGTGATGTCCATTTTAACACCTCATGTCTTTTGATGCCTTCCAGGTGACAGCTGGCAGGATGAAATGGCGCTGCCCACTTCCAAGCTCTTCATCCTGCGTCCACTTAGTCTCCACCTGCTGTTGGAGAAATGTATTTTTCCCAATGATGCAACCCTGCCGACGTAAGTACACACATGACTCAAGTACACATGATGTAAGTACACACACATGATGTTAGTACATACACATGAAATGAGTACACACACATGATATGAGTACACACACATGACATGAGTACACACATATATTGTAAGTACATACACATGACATGAGTACACACACATGTAAGTACACACACATGACATGAGTGCACACACGTTGTAAGTACACACACATGACATGAGTACACACACAGGTTGTAAGTACACAGACATGGCCTAATGCTGCAGTCATACCTAGATCCGAAGGGAAAAAATCCAAACTCTGGACAATCTCAAATATATTCAGTGTTAAAATTAATAAAACAACATTTCTTTTAATGATTAACGCAGCTTATGTGTAACTTGTCCTTTATGTGGTTTTTATGATATGAATGTTTATTTATTACTTATTTGTATGTAATGTATATTATCTTCACGTAAAACACTGTGAGCCTAGTTTCCTACTAGGATACAGCGCTATATAAATTATCAATATATTATTATCATTATTCTTATATGGAAATTGATAGACTAGTCTTTATTTTATTTTTTTAAATTTTAAATTCACAACTCTGCATTTAGTCACAAAAAATACAACTTCACAAAAGGTTGATACACAAGCTAAAAATCTTACCACTTGAAATGCTCTGTAATATCATGTAAATCCAATTAAAATTTTGATTAAATTGTGTCTTTCCTCCAGAATCCGTGTAGGTGCTGAGCTGCCCCTGGTGGCTGTGAACATCTCTGACCAAAAGCTGGTCAACATCATGAACCTGGTCAACAGCATCCCTCTGCCAGAACAGGGGCAAGAGGTGTGTGGGAAACGTGTTTAGACTGATTGGTTGCTACAATGTTGGGCATGTTTGAAATACTACGGTCAGAGTGGCGTTTGAGCTAGGCGGGAGCAGATGTTATTAAGAGTTTAGACTATCTGTGTGGCATGATAACAAGCTTATGATGAAAGTTGGTTCTAAATTAAGCTGATTGCAGAAAAGAGACTAAAACCATGGGTAAGGGTAGGATGCAATTATCTTCTGTTTAGAAAGTGTGTCTGTAATAGTTTAACCGTTTTCCAGGTGAAAGACCTGTCCACTGCTACATATGAGGATGAAGGTATTGGTGCTGTCAGTGCTGGGAAACTGTCAATGGACGTCAGTTTATCCTCACTACGGGTAAGTGAGACCCACACCAGTGAGGGAAGATGCTCTTAACATTTATTTGAAGTTCATATCTCAAATAGGTTGTGATCCAATAAATATGCAATACTTGTCAAGCTTCACCAAATCTTACACATTGCCAACACATTGATTGTTCCTCATAATACAAAAGCCATATAGCTTTCACTACCCACGATTAAAGATGAAATACAGTTTGTATGTTGATAAGACATATGAACCTTGTCTTAACACATCTGACACATTGATAGTACACATTGAACTGCTAACCTCTTCAAAAAATATTTGAAGAAGTAGTGAATAATAAATTGAAAAATTATTATCTAATTTGCTGCAACATTCGTGATGTAGGGATATTATTTCTTGTTTTTTCCCTGTCTGAATTCAGAATGGGTTGCCTGAAGAAACCAGGAAAAACCAACACTCTATCAATATTTTAAACTCTGATAAAAATGCAAGACATAAATAATAGACAAGCATAGGACACAATAATATTCTGTATAGAATGATCATCTGTAAAAGATTAGATAGAATTGGCCTCTATGCTTCATAAAACATAAATAATAAAGCTAAAGGGTTATTTTGAGAGATTTTAAGAAATAGTTGTTTGCAGCTGTTATATTTTACCATCAACCAATCATCCTTAACATTTTCAGAGTGGCAATACTACAGCCACCGAGTCAGACTTTGTCAACCAGACCCAATTTGCCATGTCTTTTGTCCTTAAAGAGGTGAGTCATCTTCTCTGGTCAAAGTTGAGTTCTGTTTTGTGAGCAGCAGTCCCATTGGGGATTAGTTGGGGGGGGGGGGGGGG
>MUZC01004466.1:520006-542779 GCA_002072015.1 Radix auricularia
GGGGGGGGGTTACAGTATGTGAATTTATAACATTTCAATTGCCTTCTGCTGGCAAAGTGTTTCATAGAACAAAAATAGTTAAAACCTAAATGCATTTACTGTCAGTTTGATTCTTTTAAGTAATTGATAAACTTGATGCTCTTTAAATTGTAAACCTTGAAAAATCTAAGCTGAAGGCCTGGCCTGGCATTCAAATTGGTTACTTAATTTGTGTTTATTTCAACTTACAGTAATCTGAATTGTTTTAGTTTAGTAAATCACAATGTTAAATAATATCTCTTGTTAATTTAAATCCTCTTAGATTTCTGTTGAGATCATGGAAAATGTCACAGACGGTGAGGTGCCATTCCTCAAACTGGTGGTCAAGGAAATTGGCCTGAGTCTGAAAGGACGCACTTTTGACATGAGTGCTGATGGGTACCTGGGTGGGATTTACCTGCAGCACATGCAGTATAAAGGTGAGCAATTTGAATTTTTAGATACAATATAATTTAAGTGTCTCTGCGTGAAATCCCTTTTACGTTTTGTTTTCCATCTAAATCTAATTTAATTAAATACCTACTTCTAATCTTGCCAGCATGTTAACTTTTTCAGACATTATTGCACATTATTATGAATAAAAAGGATCAAATATTGCATGAAAAAATTTAAATCAGAGAGTTTTCCACTTTTTCAGGACTGCTTTATGGTTTTATTTATTTATTTACCTAAAAGTGGATTTTTTAACCTAAAAGGCCATTATTTTGGGAAAAAAAAAGATGTCTAATATATTGAGCTTATACATTTATTTACAATTCTTTATTATATTTAACACAAAAAAAAAAAAATAAATGTAAAAATTATTTAAAGAGTGACATTCAACATGAAAACAACCAAAAAACATTAGAGAGATTACTGCTGTCAATAAAAGATCTACATATTTTATTAGTCTGTATTTTCCTTGACATTAGAAAATGAAAAAAAAACAAAAAAACTTGAATATAGCCATTTAATTAAAATGCTCTATTTTGAAAAATGTTACTACATTTGTGATTTTTATTTTGCCTTAACCTCAGATAACAACAAATTACTATTTTCTATAACCAGATTAATTTACATTAAATTTTAAAAAAATTTTTTTTATCGAATACCTTATTAACAAGTGATATTTTAAAAATCTTCATCTTGTTACTTTAACTTTCATGTTATATTACATTTTTTTCCATCTACCCTGAATGCAGTCTCACAAGGGATACGTGATCAGTTAAAAAAATGTGAAGGTTGGTTGGTTTTATTTATGTTCACACCAGTTTCTGTGGCAAAGTTTGGGCTGGTGTTCACTTACAAGGAATAGAGAAGTGACAGTTACACTTTTATTAATTGGGCCAACATGCAGCAAAGATTACTTTAAATATACAGAAGAGCACACCCTAATTCAGTGATTTAAGCCAGTGTTAATAAGTTAGCAACACTATTTAGTTATATGACTCAAATCTGATAAAGCTTTTGCCCGATTACTTGACTTAATTTCATTATTTTATAGTAAATGTCATTATGCATCATTTCAGGGCTGTCCTCCAGTATCAAATATCACTGACACAGTCCTCTTTCCTCAAATCACACATTTGACTTGCCCCAGAAATATGTAGAGAAAATCTTATAGTCACATTAACAGTTTTCCTAAAGTTTCCTTTGCAGTGCATACTATGTCTTTTTTGCATGAAAACTACCTCGACTACAAAAAAACCCAACTTTTTCATTACCCAATATTAACAATTTTTAAAGTTGTTAAAAATATTTTATTTAAAAAAAAAACAGAAACAAAAACTTTCAGCTATTGATTCAACTAACAGACTTAAGATAATAGTTCTCAAAAGTCTAAATCAAAACATATTTTGTGAGTCATAAAATAGTAAGATCCCAGAGGATGTTCTTGATTAATTGGTAAGGGTCTTGCATGGAGTTTTGTATTATATAATAGATAATACTTCTCCTTTTCCTTTCCATGCTCAGTCGTGACAGGGGAGCTCATCAACATTATCAACACCCCATTCCAAGATGAGAATGAGCCGCTCCTTTCTATCCATTACCTACAGGTTGGTGCACTACATCATTTGTGTTGTTGACTATGAAATATGGGGTCAGAAACCATTCTTACTTTCTTTCTTATTCTCTATATTTTTGTATAAACTTTACATTTTATGTGTTTAATTTAAAAATTTGTTCCGAATGGAAATTATTGACAAGTGTCAGATAGATGGTTAACACATTTTTGTTGAATCAGGCCATGTATTGAATGCTTTGAATATGTTATCTTTTTTTGTTGAGTAAAACCAAATAGTGAATGACTAACATACTTTTTTGTAAAGTAAAACCAGCTATTGAATGCTTTAAATATGCTTGTTGAGTAAAACCAAATAATGAATGAATAACATATTTTTTGTGTAGAGTAAAACCAGCTATCAATTTTTTAAATGTTTTTTTTTGTAGAGTGAAAATAGAGAGGGAATAATTTTACATCTTGTTTGTAGAGTAAAACCAGCTATCAAATGTTTTAATTAGTTTGTTTTTTTTGAGTGAAAACAAAGAGGGAATAATTTTTTTGTGTAGAGCAGGGGTCTCCAAACTTTTCTGGCAAGGGTTGCATTAACTGTCAAACATCAGTTAGGGGGCCAACTACTAACCTCCAACTGCTAACTTTTGTTGTAAACTACAGATACAAATGTTTTTTTTTTTTGAGATTCAAGGGTCTCTAGGGGTGGATGAGAGAGCCTTGCAGGCCGAATCTAGCCCGCAGGCCGAATCTAGCCCGCAGGCCTTAGTTTGGAGACCCCTGGTGTAGAGTAAAACCAACTATCAAATTATGTTTCATAAGTTTGTATGCAGAGTAAAAACAAAGAGGAAATAATTAACATAATTTTTGGAGAGTAAAACCAGCTATTCTATCCTCTATATATGCTTCTTTTTATAGTAGAACCAAGTGGTAAATGAATTTAGGAAAAACAAAATTATTATAAAAATAAGATTATGTTTGGAAAATCTAGAAAGTTTTAAGAATTTCAGTACAAATCAAACACTTTTCCTCTTCTGTGACCCAACCTCTGAAGAGCTTAATAAAATAAGTGTTTGCCCTATAAAATCACTGGAACAAAAAAGCCTTAGTTTGGCACACGGATGTTGTTTCCATCTCACAGGCTGACAAGAAAGGGCCAGAATTTAAAACTACCTACAACAACACGGCCCAGTCAATTACGGTAGAGTTTTCTACCCTTGACTTGGTGCTTCACCAAGGAGTGATTCTAAGGTAAACATAATATATTTATGTATTTTTAACTAGCTGTCACATAGCAGGTAGTAGTTGAGAGAGAAATTTAGAAATACAAAACAACAATAACTTAATACAATCCTCAGATAAACAGGATAAAAACACCTTTCTTATTTCATATGCAAGAACAAACACATACAAGTTTTCATTCTTCCCGTCTAGAATTCGGGCATGGAATGGGTTGCCTGAAGAAACCAAGAAAAACCAACACTCTATCAACATTTAAAACTCTTAAAAAGAAGGCAGGGCTAGTCAAAAACCATAAATAAGCATAGGTTGCAATAATCTTCTGTATAGAAGGAGCATCTGTAACAGATAAGATAAGATAAGATATAGTGATTTGATCAAATCTCTCAGAGTTGATGAATATGAAGCATAGCTATCTAACTCTATGTGGTGTTTGTTTCAGCCTAATGGAGTTTGCCCAAAAGCTCCAACCTATTGAGGATCCCAAGAGAGTATCAACAGTATCAGAGGGGAAGGCAAGGAGGCCTAGCACAACCTCCATGACTCCTTCATTGAAAGTGGCATCCTCCACTATCGCAGGTAATCAAGGGGAACAAATTGAGGTGGGGGAGATCATAGTGATTAGGAACAGACCAAAAACTACTGAATATACATAATGATGAAATAATTTTTGTCTTATTTAATATATATTGTATATAGAAGATAAAAAAAACAAACTTAAGTGGTTCTGAGTATTTAATATAAATCAGAAAATGGATCTTTTGTGTTTTAAATGTAAGTATGCTACAATTGGAAGCAAAGAAATAGATACATTGCAATCTGATGTTGTGTTATTTAAAGAAAAAAATGTGGAAAAATAATATTTATAGGAATGCAATTTTTGGTTCACTTCATGCAACTTTACTCAATTTCTAGAAATACAAATTTTTAAGCCGACTTTTTCTAAGCATTGCCTTTTTGGAAATTTTGATGGATAATCAAAATTTAAAAAAAAAAGGCAATGCTTAGTCCCAGAACATGTTGGGTACTGTGATCGAGTGGCGTGCGTGTTCAGGTGGCATACCGTTGATCAAAGGTTTGAATCCATGTAAAAGTAAAGATTTATCCCTTGCAACGAGTGCCTAACACTTGTTAGGGAAATAAAGGTGGCTGGATAATGCGTGGAACCCTAATAGTTGGTCTTTTGAACGCTGCATCACTTGCCAACCTATCGGTATGGTCTATGGGAGCAATGAGCTACTATATAGAAGGAGTGTCTGTATAAATTAGACAAGACAAGAACAAGTCACTTTATATGCGTTTGCTTCTACAGGAGGAGGAAAATCTTCTATCTCTGATGTGCAGTTGCTGAGATTTAGAGCCATCATTGAAAGCATCCAACTTAGTCTAGTGAACGAGACATGTGTTGTCATGCATACCAAGGTCGAAGGTCAGTTGCCAGGACAAGTTTTTCCATGTCCCTGTTGTTAAGAAAAAAATCTTAATATTTTTCAAATTTCTGTTTATAAATCTTTTATTTTTGTGATTAAGACTTTTAAGCCTGTTTGGAGGGGGGGGGTCTTATCATTGTAATGAGGGTAGCAAAGCTAATACTGAATACATTTAGAGTAGTATAGTTGCTATTGATGACCTCACAGACAGATAATAATATAGTGGTGACAGGTTGATAACCTAGTAAAACTGCAATAACATGATTGATAATGATGATATTGTGATAATATAATTGATACTTATGATATTTTAATAACATTGGTGGTAGGTTTTAGAGAGAAAAATTATTTTACAAATGCATTTTTGAAACATCTAAATTTTTCAATTTCTTTGGTTTGAAGTCTTTTCAAAGTAAATCCGATTTGTAAGTTTAAAAAAACACTCTGCAGCATGTGATCTGACACATTCTTCCATGTTTATCACCACAGGCATTGAAGTTGGTGCCAGAATGCACACAGGAAAGCTAGGAGTGTCTGCTCTCATGAGAAAAATCCAGCTTTTGGATCCAGACCCGAAGACAAAGTATCCTAAGGTAAACAAACACTGCCTGGGTTCTTGAGTGTCTGTGGGGTGAGTTGTTTGGTCTTAAACTTTTTGGGGATAAGGGCTTAGCAAATGTAAGACAAAGTATCCTAAGGTAAAACACTGCATGAGTTCTTGAGTGTCTGTGGGGTGAGTTGTTTGGTCTTAAACTTTTTGGGGATAAGGGCTTAGCAAATGTAAGACAAAGAATCCTAAGGTAAAACACTGCATGAGTTCTTGAGTGTCTGTGGGGTGAGTTGTTTGGTCTTAAACTTTTTGGGAAAAGTACTTAGCAGATATAAGACAAAGAAACCTAAATCAAGCGAAGCCTTCCACCAAGTCATATGACTGAACTCAAGTTTGACCTTTGGTTCAGTTTGCCGTTAATGTATTAATATAATTATATTATATCTTACGCTTCTCATCAGATCTTCTCAGTGAGTGGCTCCGAGATGCTCAAGTTTGAAATGATCCAGTACAACAACGGCACCAGGGGAAGCAACTTTGACAACATCAACTGTTATGACATGGATATCTACCTCCAGCTGGGGAGAGCTCGCATTGTTTTTGTCAACAAATTCATTCTGTCGCTGCTAGTAAGTGGCTTATGAAAGCATTGTCTGAAAGGTTGACATCAGATAAGAATGACATTCCAATTCTTGTAAGGAGCTGATAGGAAAGTCTTTTTTACTAAGAGTACATTGAGCTTTAATTACAGATGTTTAAATTCACTAGCTTCTATAATAAGTTAATGTTCTCTATGATTAATGTCATACTTGGCTGTAAATTTAAATGGTCATTTGAAATTTTATTCCATAATAATTTGGTATCAAAGGATCTTTTGGTCAGAAGTCAAAAAGGTGTGTGAGGTTAGGGGAGGAAGTGTCACTGGGATCCAGGACATGATGTTTGTGTCGTGTATCGTTGTCTAGGGTTTAGGTCCCGAGGCTTACACGCCAACAACTGTTGCACAATAAGCCAACTCAAGTCCTTTTCAACAGCAAACCTTTATTTACAGTCATATACACTTGACAACTATGTACGACTTCAACTCAAGTCGTTAGTTATAACATATGCCGGCGTACAGTCCAGCCAGCCAACACGGCAACCCTAACTCCGGTATTCCTCGTGTTCCTGACACCCGGCGACCTGTCAACACCCGCTGGTCTCCGCAGCATAACCCCTTGTCCGTCTCTGTCCTCACACATCGAGACCCACGAGTTATATACCCGTGGCCCCTGGACAGACCTTGCGTGGACTGAGCAACGTTCCCCACGTGAAGTGAAACTCGTTCACAAATCAAAACATGAGGTTGTGACCAGGCAATATTACAACTGAAAAACGCAGTGGTTCTCATACCCCTGACAGTTTGTGTCGGTAATGTGGGGAAGGGTTGGCTTAGAAAGAGCAGTATGCCCAGTGGATCCCTTTTCTCTATATGAAGAAATGAGGGTGAGGGCCCTTGCCATGCTTTAACAACCATAGCTGTGGATGATAATGAGACCATAATGAAATACTAGTGTGTTGTTTAGACTTAGGGCCCTTCCCATGCAGCAAGATCCATAGCTACTTCAATACATTATAGTGAGATTAAAGGGAACTACTGATGTGAGAGTTAGTGACTCCCAAGTGTGATGATGACATGTTTCACATCAGGAAACTGTTGCTCTAAGAGATGGGATACCAGAAATTGAGTTGAGACAGGAATGAGACCCCTCCCCCCAAAAAAAAAACATGGGATACCATAATTGCTACAGAGAGATAGTTATGAGACCAAGGGTAGGGTATTATAATCCCATTAATGCCAATAATGGAGACTAAAAGAGGGTTTGTGCAAGGACCCAAAAAATATTGGATACTATAATTTCTACAAGGAGAGAATAATGAGACCAAGAGTAGGGTATTATAATCCCATTAGTGACACCAGTGGAGACTACATGAGGGTTCATGCAAGGACCACCAAAAAAGTGTGTGTGGGGGGGGGGGTAATTTGGAGACTTAAATTTTATAGATCATTTTAGGAGAGAGTCACAGATTGAATGCTAATGAGACAATGTCCAGGTTCTCTCTGTCTGTTTTTTGTTATCTACTGAAACACTTCACCTGTAATTTACCCACAGAACTTCCTGGACAACTTCTCTGTTGCCAAAACCAAGTTGGATGAGGCAAGCAAAGCTGTGAAAGAAGCCTCCAAAGATGTGGCCAAGAATCTACAAGAGAGTGCCCCTCGCATCAAACTAGATGTGGCTGTAAGTAGGGCTTTAATAACATGTCAAATACGTTTGGCTGTGGAATCTTTTAAGGATTGTGCCTTTTGAACATAAACGTTGAAAGCCCATAAGGTTTTTTGTACGCTTCCGTCTCAGTCCTGTAAGAATTTCCCGTTTATTGCAATCAGCTGGTTACGAATTTAAAAATGCGGAATACTATTTTTACCTGTAGTTTAGTACTTTTGTTTTTTACAAAAAGTATAGAGAACTCACATCCCCCCCCCAAAAAAAAAAAAAAAAACTTAAAAACTATCAAACATTTTTTAGCGAATTTACCGATAACACTAGCAAAAGAAACACCACCATTTTCAAAAGTCAGTTAAAGCTTTTCTCACTAAATGAAGAGTTTCTACTTTCTATGATTTTATTACTAAAGAGAGCAATATAGTGGCGCGCTGTACCTCACTTTTGGATTCGAGACAAGGCGCTAATATTTTTCCAACTAGACTTTCTTATAATGTTAACAATTTTACTGGCAGCATCAAATATGGTTTAATCCAACATTTACCATAAATGATACTTACTTGGCCTGTATCTGCAAACATATGCCTAGCATGTATGTGTAAGAAAAGTTGTTAGAAATGTTAAATCTTATTTTAAAAACTAAACTTATACATATTTTTTTTCTTATATTGCTCTTGATAAAGTCTAATAATAGTCTACAACCTAATAAACCTGTTAGTATTTATTCAAATCTTTTTTTTAAACTTATGTCACCTTTTAGCAACATAATTTTTTTCAACACTTTCTTGTAACACACTTTTTCAGCTGCTCACACTGATGGTTTTTTTCAGCTTAAAGCACCGATCCTTGTTGTTCCAAAATCATCCAGATCTCTAGAAGTGATGATGATCAACCTTGGCGACATCAACGTTGGCAACCGGTTTGAGCGCATTGATCTTGACCAAAAGCAGTCTTCTGGACATGCTCATATAGTGGAGCATATGATAGTCATGCTGACCAATCTCACACTATCCAGGTTAGTGATTGTAAAGCAAAGCTGACCAATCTCACACTATCCAGGTTAGTGATTGTAAAGCAAAGTTGACCAATCTCACACTATCCAGGTTAGTGATTGTAAAGTTGACCAATCTCACACTATCCAGGTTAGTGATTGTAAAGTTGACCAATCTCACACTATCCAGGTTAGTGACTGTAAAGCTGAACAATCTCAAACTAACCAGGTTAGTGACTCTAACACTGACCAATCTCACACTATCCAGGTTAGTGGCTGTAACACTGACCAATCTCACACTATCCAGATTAGTGACTGTAAAGCTGTTCCTTATCAGACTGTCCAATAATTTATTGAGTGTAATGCTGATCAAAGACTATCAAATTTATGGAGAGTAATGCTAATAAATCTAATCTTGTCCAGTCTATTGGTTGAAAAGCTGACTACTGTCATACCATCCAATTAATTGATTGTAACCTTGAGTGCTTATGAGCTAAATATTTTGGTGTCTTTAGCACTTGATATTCTACACCTCCTCAAGAAAAGAGCAGGAAGTGATGGAGGCTTTGTCTAGAGTTTTTACTTCAGGACCTCCTTCACATGTTTAATTATTATTTTACAATATTATCTATCAAAACATTTTGTGTTGGTCTTTGAATATAAACACCTGAAGATTACTTTTCAAAAATTGTTTTCCTTATTCTTTTTTAATTATTTTTTTGCGTACTGGGGCAGGCAATTGTGTTTGTTAAAGCTTGATAACAAAGAAGTAAATGTTTCAGTGACATTGTAACATAAACATAATATCCAAGGTAGGGCAGTTATTATTGGGAAAGTTATAGAACAGCTTGATGCTGAATGGCAAGTAGGACAATTGTGTGTTAACTTGACTTATTCACAGTCGTAAAGTTTCTTCACTTTTTTTATTATCCATTTTTCCAGGGGTGTTCTTATCAATGAAGAGGGTCTAATCAACTGGGAGCTAACCATCCTTGACCCAATGACCTTTAAAGTCAACATACAAAGGAACCTGTCGACAGCATGGTACCATGGGGTGCCTGATGTTGAAGTGACCGGCTACCTTGACCAGATCAATGTAAGTTTGGACGGTGGACACCCAGGGTATTTAGAAAGAAATGTTGTGGCCTATAAGCACTTGTGGCTGTGTCTTTATCAGTGCCACAGCCCTGGCTCTGTGTACTGATTGCTAAGCCTACATCAGCGCTGCTCCTAATAATTACCCTCACACATAGTATGTAACCCCTTCTGTTCTGTTTGCCATCAGTTTGCATAACCACTTTTAAGCAGCGGTCAAGTGGAACTTCCATTTAACTAGCACCCTGAGAGCCCTGGGTTTGAGTCCATTTAGAGGTTGGAACTCCCTCTTGATTTCTAGGGTGCCCTTGAGTTCACTCAGCTCTGATGGGTACCTGACATTATCTGGGGAAGAAAAGGAAATTTGATAATTGATAAATAAATAGTAGAAGAAAAAAATCTACTGCATGGTGAAACTGATGGAACCATGACTTAAGTGGGCCATTTAAGGGACATGGCTTGAGGAACTTATATATATGAAAATATTTAAGTTTCTTGAATGAGTCCAAGAGTTAATCATGTATTTATATTGGAAGCTTGTTTCCTATAGACTGATTTTTTAAATATAAATCCCCCCCCCTCAAATTTAATGACACTGGTATTTAATATTCTGTTTAGGTTGTGTAGTTTCTTCAAAATGTTCAGGGAAGGTTTGCTTTTTTTTTTTTTTTTTTTTTTTTTTTTTTTTTTTTAAAACTCTGTCATAGAGCACCTGCATTAAACTTAGACACTGACATTTTTATCAATATTGACAGATAAAACTCAACAAGGAGGATTTGTTACTGGCTTTCAACATTCTCTCTGGAAACTTGAAAGAGAGGAACAAAGATGACCCCTTTGTAGCAAAGGAGCCAGAGCCGGCCAGGACAGAATCAATGACTAAGAAAAGTAAGCAGATTCTTAAAATTATTGAGCAGAGAGAGAAAAATAAGCAATCATTTCTAGCCTTGGCCAGTTCACAGTCCCAGCTTTGGTTTTAATTATATTTCTGGAAATAAGAGATTAAAATGAAATAGCCTGGATTTATTTCTCAGTACGATGATTATTTGGACTCATCAAATCATAAGCTTATCTTAGATATACAGACACTCCTTCTTCTTTGTAGAAGATAATTGCGTCCACAGACCATGAGAGATGATCTGTTGGCAAGTGATGCAGCGGTCACTGGCCACGGCTATAGGGGTTCCACGCATTACTCCAGCCGCCTAACTATTGTCTAGTTAGGTGCCCATTCAGAGCTGGGTGACTCGGGGACTCCTCAGGCACCGGAAACAAATCCTCGCCATCGCGTGGATTCGAACTTTTGACCATCGGTATGACAGTTGAGTGCGCTACCACTCGACCACCGTGTCCCACAACCATCCAACTGGTAGCCTTTGACAGATATAAATAGCCTCATTGGCATTTTCCTGATACTTAATATTTTGAGAGTTTTTGTTCCTTTTTTAAAAAAAAAAAATCATTGTATCAAATTTAATTTCCTGTCTCAATAATATTGCTAAGCTATACATCTATCAAATCTAAAATCCATATTTATTAAATTTGAGCCTTGATTAAAAGCTCTTGTCACATTGCTCTAGGTTTAACTAAATTTTAAATTTTATTTAACTGTGGATGTTATCTGCCAAGTCAGCATTTACAATTTAGTTCTATTTTACTTAATATAAAAAATAATTATAATTAAAACAAAACTTTAAAAAACCAACCAGAAGGTTTGTTCTTTGTGTCTTCATCCTACTACTTTTGACAGGCACACTTTCCAAAAGATCCACAATTTAATATATTAAAATTGCCTGGGGTTATGTATATCCTCATGTTCAGTGCTTGGCTTTGTTTCTTCAAGAAATTTCATTATTGGCATCAATGTTATGACTCTTTGTCATTGACGTGTGTAACGTTTGCTTCATTTGTCCAGCTGAGTCATCCAAGTCGGTCACTGTCCTGTCCACTGCCCCGTCTGACAAAGGTCAGCTTGCATTAGTTGCTGAAGAGATCTATTCAACCCTCAAAATGAACTTCAAGCTAATGTACATCAATGTGCAGCTTTTTAGAGGGAGAGTCAATCTGGTACGTACCCCCCAGTACTTAAGTTCAGTTAAAGTTGTAGACTTGTAAGAACATCAACTGAAGTCTTTAGTTAAATAAGAATGTATGCCTAAATCTAAAGATTATAAACTTAAGTTATACTTAACAGTTGTGCTAAACTTAGGTTACTTTAAAAAAAAATTTTTAAAAGGAAAACCAATACTTATAATTAAAAAAAGGGTATACAAAAATTAGGGATTAGCTATTGTTTTATTATTTTTTTTAAAATTAATTTTTTGTTGTTTCTAAATAACATTTTTTGTGTACTTTTTCCTTAAATAGATAAACCCTAATGCTGTGATAAATTCACACACATGGCTTTTAAATACTTGAATACATAATAAAAAGTTATCATAATTCTGTTAACCAACATTGACCAGTTCACAGTCAAAGGTTTGCTTTATCCACAGGCATCTATTGCCTTTGGTCAGTTCACAGTCAAAGGTTTGCTTTATCTCCAGGCATCTATTGCCTTTGGTCAGTTCACAGTCAAAGGTTTGCTTTATCCCCAGGGATCTATTGTCTTTGGTCAGTTCACAGTCAAAGGTTTGCTTTATCCCCAGGCATCTATTGCCTTTAGTCAGTTCACAGTCAAAGGTTTGCTTTATCCCCAGGCATCTATTGCCTTTAGTCAGTTCACAATCCCAGCTTTGGTTTATCCCCAGGCATCTATTGCCTTTGGTCAGTTCACAATCCCAGCTTTGGTTTATCCCCAGGCATCTATTGCCTTTAGTCAGTTCACAATCCCAGCTTTGGTTTATCCCCAGGCATCTATTGCCTTTGGTCAGTTCACAGTCCAACTTTGGTTTATCCCCAGGCATCTATTGCCTTTGGTCAGTTCACAGTCCCAGCTTTGGTTTATCTCCGAATATCCATTGACTTTGGCCAGTTCACAGTCCCAGCTTTGGTTTATCCCCAGGCATCTATTGCCTTTGGTCAGTTCACAGTCCCAGCTTTGGTTTATCCCCAGGCATCTATTGCCTTTGGCCAGTTCACAGTCCCAGCTTTGGTTCATCCCCAGGCATCTATTGCCTTTAGTCAGTTCACAGTCCCACCTTTGGTTTATCTCCAAACATCCATTGTCTTTGGCCAGTTCAGTCCCAGCTTTGGTTTATCTCCAAACATCCATTGTCTTTGGCCAGTTCACAGTCCCAGCTTTGGTTTATCTCCGAATATTCATTGTCTTTGGCCAGTTCACAGTCCCAGCTTTGGTTTATCTCCAAATATCCATTGCCTTTAGTCAGTTCACAGTCCCAGCTTTGGTTTATCTCCAAATATCCATTGCCTTTATTCAGTTCACAGTCCCAGCTTTGGTTTTCCCCAGGAATCTGGAGAAACCGTCCGACCTTCCAACAAGATGTTGTCCCAGCTGACCCTCAAAATGCTGAGTGTCAACATGGACATGAAATCAGACCAGTCATTGGCAGCCAGGGTCGGGCTGGTGGACTTCACGATGGATGATTGCCGAGTGGAGAAAGAAGGCGGAATCACAAAGTGAGTTGGTGGCATCACTTTTGATTGCTAGTCACAATAACCGGCAGCTTTTTTAAACAGTTTTTAAAAAGAATGTTTAAATACGCCAGAGTTTTAAAAAAAATTTATTGGAATCACATGTGGTTATGTAGGTATTGAAATAATTATTTATATGGAAATGTGTGATTCATAATTCAGGGAAGCATATACAAATTTAAGGAAATGTGTAATTTATAATGCAGGACAGGAAGTAAAAAGTTGAATCACTTCTCCCTAATTGGTTCATAAGAAGGCTGCATAAGTTTGTTGTTTTTTGTTGTTTTTTTTGGTATGTAAGTTGATGAATCTTAAATAATTTTAAAAGATGTAGATTGATTTTGTATTAATTTTCCAAATTGATTCATTTGACTGTTGTATTTTTTCCCCCACAGATTAATTCATTCGACTGTTGCATTTTTCCCCCACAGATTGATTCATTTGACTGTTGTATTTTTCCCCCCTAGATTAATTCATTTGACTGTTGTATTTTTTCCCCCACAGATTAATTCATTTGACTGTTGCATTTTTCTCCCCCACAGATTGATTCGTCGTACAGCTTACAAGCATCAAGAAAGAGAAACTCCAACTGCCAATTTCACAGCCAGCACAGACGGCATGTTCATTGATCTAGTCTATGAGCAGAGTGCCACTCAGGACAAGAAAGGTACTTGTCCTTACTCTATAACAATATGAAGGCAAGCCTTTGTCACGTAACTTCAACTGCTTAGAAAAATTTGTTTTCTCAAGCTAGTTTTAAAATGTTCATATGTTTTTCAGAAAAAAAAAAATTCATTTACCTATCCACCAAAAAAACAAAACAAAGATTAACTAGAATAAATTAAAAAAAGAGCAGCAAAATTCAGTGCTGTAGAATATTCAAAATAGACACGAATAATACCATTAGTAAAAATTTAAACCAACAAATACAAGATGATAGAAGAACAAAGAGCAAAGTAGTAATAATTCATGAATCAAAATAAACACAGATATAAAATCCAACCGTGACATAGATATAGGGATAAAAACATTTTTCTTATTCCATATGCAAGAACAAACACATAAAAATTCTCTTTCCTCCAATCTGAAATAGCCAACACTATAAACATTAAAAAGTCAAATTAAAATGGAAGACTAGACCTAAACCATGAAGAAGCATACATTTCAGGATACCAAAAACAAATTTATTTTTTAAAAATTCATTACATTTGAGTTTTAAAATTATCAATTAATAATTATACATGCAGGACTATTTCACTGAAATATATTAGTTAATTTATTAATAAATAATAACATTTTCAAAGTAATTTTTTATGTAAGATTACACTTTTCCATTGCCATTTTCTAATGAGCTTCCCAGACTGCCCTGGATTAAAAGGAAACTTTCCTTCAAAGAAATTAAATAAATTGGCTGTAACAAAATGAATGTTTTGATTTCAGCTAAATAAAACACCAATGTGACTTCTCATTTTTCTTCCTTCAGTTGTGTTGAATATATGTTCCCTCCATATCTGCATCTGCCTGGAATTCATCATGAAGGTCATGGATTTCTTCTACAACAGTATCCCTTATGGCACGCCCACTGCCAAAGACCCACGCCTTGCAAACAAGCCACCAGAGAAGAAACCAGGTCAGTCAGTCTTTTAAAAAAATATAAACAAGTGGGGCAGGGTGGAGGTTGGGGTTGGTTGCATGAAGGGAACCACCAAATTTAGAAGGTTTCGGGTGAAGGGAATTACCAAAGTTTGGGAGTTCAGCTGAAGGGAACCAGCAACGTTAGGATATTATTGGCTTTGTAAGTCATTGAAGCATACCATTTTGTTAAGAAATGTTTATTGACTTTATTTTCTGCTAATTTAACACCTTTATTTTTGTTTACTGATATTTATCACAGTTTTCATGTTTTGATTTCTTTCCTTTGGCAGATATTTGGTACCAATGGTTATGTCTCTACTTTAAAATTTCCTAGAATTCATTAGTGTCTTGAAATAGTTTAGGCATACAGATTTAAAATTAATCAGTGTTTTTGTTTCGTATCTCTTTTTTTTTTTCTTTGTTTTATTTCCTTTGATCTGATAAATTAATTGTTAAACATTAAATTAAACCACAGGTGCAGTCACAACACTGAAACCTGAAGATTAATTCTTTAAATAAGAGACACCAATTGTAAAACATTAAATTAAACCTCGGACTCAGTTACAATACAAAAACCAGAAGATTAATTTTTCTAATCTGATAAACCAATTGTAAAACGCTACATTAAACCACAGATGCAGTCGCAACACCCAAACCAGAAGAAATGGTTGGCTCAATGGACCTGGTTGTAAAGCTGGAGAAACCTGAGATTTACATGATAGAGGACCAGATGAATCCCCACACAGACAGTCTCATTGTGGATGTAAGTAGCCTGGATAAGAGCCGTATGGTGCTGTAAGTACTTTTGTCAAATTCAATCTCAAAAGTGATCATGCAACACTGGCTTTAGACCAATCTACTGTATATAGTTGATAACAATACAGTGTAACTAAATGCAATTTTTTTAACAGCCTTAAAAAAATGCTATCATCAAAGAGACAAAATTATGAATTAAAACTTGATTATATCAAAATATGTGTTTTGTGACTCCAGTATTCTTAGCACTTAGTTCTTCAATTTAGCTTTAGCGGAACATGTTAGTCTAGACAGACGCTGCTTACTTGCTGAAAAAAACATGAATATGAGAGGGCTTTTGTAGAAAATAAAATAGTCAAGAAAACTGATACTTTTCAACTTTGATACCAGATCTAAAATTTATCATATTAATAAATATTTCCAAATGCCATTAACAAAACTTATGAAACATGTATGAGTATTTCATAAAGGGGATGAATAAGTTAATATTTCTTTTTCTGCCTTCTATTCACTAAAAACAATTAACTCTTAAAGCCCCAGAAGGTTTTCAATAAACTTCCGCCTCAGTCCTGTAAGGATTTCCCGTATTACGATCAACCGGTTATGAAATTAAAAAATTTGCTTGTAATCCATTTATAATATTATTGTCATACCGACTTCATTTTTTAGGCTAAGAATGGTTATTTTACGCATCCAAAAGACCGTACTGAGTTTGAAACAATATTTACCTGTAGTTTAGTACTATTATTTTAGTAATAAAGTATAACGAAAACATATCTTTGAAAAAAAAAACGTTAAAACTACAAAAACACATCGCGAATCGAGCGATAACACTAGCGCGGGCAACGGCCGCCATGGCCGGAAGTGGAATACATCGTTTTTCAAGCAATGAAGAGTTTTTACTTTCCGAGATCTCATTTCTAACGAGATTTGTATCTAGGGACGCATTACAACACTTTAGGGATAGCGGGAAGAGATGCATTATGACGCTTTGCGACTTTAAGAGTTAATCCAATGTTGGATTTGCTCTAGTTATGAAAGTCACAGCAATACCAGTTTTTTTATGTATAGCTTTTAACTCATTAGCCTCCATGAATAGACTTTCTGTTGAAACACCTTTCAGGTACAACTTGACTTTCGTCTAAGGATGAACCAAGACACCATCAGCATCAAGGGGGTTATCAAGGAGCTCAGCATTGTGTCTTGTATCTTTGACATGGTCGACACCAAGCAGAGTGTGAGTCTTTGTATATTGTGTCTTGTATCTTTGACATGGTGGACACCAAGCAGAGTGTGAGTCTTTGTATATTGTGTCTTGTTTGTATCTTTAACATGGTGGACACCAAGCAGAGTGTGAGTCTTTGTATATTGTGTCTTGTATCTTTGACATGGTGGACACCAAGCAGAGTGTGAGTCTGTGTATATTGTGTCTTGTATCTTTGATGTGAGTCTTTCTAGAGGTGATCTCTTTTAAATAGTTCTGAAAAAGTGTTTCACTGTATACTAATGTTTGCCCTGGTTCTTAAACACATGACACAAAAATTAAGTCTCAGATTATTTAAGTGAAACCTCATGCTTTGTATATTATCTTGTGAAAGAACATTTTTTTTCTTTATCAAATTTGTTTAAAAATGATTTATATTTTTAAATATATTAATTCAGATAACTGTCATTGTAGGTAGTTTAGAATGCCTTAAACTTGACTTAAAATTTTTATTTTTGGGAAACAGTTATAGAGAATCCATAGGTTAAGAAAGCAAATTAAACTCTAAGAAGGAAGAATAAAAATTAATTATTCAACTCAAGATTTTTAAAAATGTAGTTTTAAGGAGAAGTTTATTAAATATAGCTTAAATAAGTAACAATCTAAGAAGCTATTTGCTTAGACACAGGGGACAACCATTGATATCATGTAGGATCAATGGGCGTGTGAATAACCATGGCTGTCCCTCAACACAGCTAGTGTCACACATGATGATAACACTGGCGTGTTGTTTAGGCCTTGTATAATAAAGGTCTTGTGTGTTGTTTAGGCTTTGTAGAAGAACACTTGTGTGTTGTTTAAGCCTTGTATAAGAACACTAATGTGTTGTTTAGGCCTTGTATAAGAACACTTGTGTGTTGTTTGGGCGTTGTATAAGAAAGGTCTTGTGTAAGAACACATGTGTGTTGTTAAGTCCTTGTATAAGAAAGGTCTTGTGTGTTGTTTAGACCTTGTATAAGTAAGCTCCTGTGTGTTGTTTAGGCCTTGTATAAGAAAGCTCGTGTCATCACCGCCTTGGAGAAGAAGCTACTCGAGGTGTGTTACAACTACTATGAGCACACCTGGGAAAGACTGCCCTATTTGATATACGTGGGTGTTGTTGTCAGTTGCCTGTGTTTTAGGCACTTCCTTGTGTCTTGATATTTTTCAAGATTTCTCTCTTAGTTAGAACTTCAATGATTTGAATCATTGGTTAAATTTTATGTGTTTTTGTTGGAGATTTAAGAGAGTTGCTGTTTTATTGTTCCATTGAATTTTTCATTTCTCAATTTCAAAGAGTTTTGAATAACCTACTTGTAACTGGACAGAAATCTAAATCACAAAGCTTAATAAAGCATAGGATTTTGCTAAATTGAAGACTCCAGCAAAATACATTATCAAAGTGTTAAAACTATTTTTATTCTCATTAAGGGTGTGACACAGACAGTTCAGAGATAAGTTACATTGGCAATGAACATTCTTAAAATACTGCATAAGTTTTCATTTTAAGTTACTTCCTGATTATTCTTCTCTGAATAACTATTGCAGCATATTAATTATTGTGATTATAAAATAGAAGCATTAAACTTTCTTTCAAACTCGGCTTTGTTTCATACATGGCCAGCAGACTCTTATGTCTTAATTAGGAAAATAAACTAACTTCAAATAACAATGTTAGGGAAAAGAGTTACAACACAACTGATATGTTATTGTAGTCACCATATCTCCAGTGCCCATGAAGTGTTTAAACTAACTACTAATCAAGAATTACTTAATTTGGTTTGCCCCACAGGTCCTTCATCCAGTCAACATTGACATCGTTGGTAATAGTCCACAAGGCAAGGACCACCACATTGACGTGGTCGTGTCCGACTTCATTGTGACCATATCACCACCCACAATACGCCTCATCACATCTATACTTGCCGGAATGGCTGTTGTATCAGTAAGTGAAATTTCATAGAAATCCATAGCATCAATGTGGCTGTCGTTGTGCTAGTCAGTATAACCATTCCATCACACAAGATACATGTTATTTCATCCTCTGTTGTATCAGTAAATATATTGTCATAGAAATCCATAGCATTATTGTGGCTGTTGGTATACAAGTAATTATAAACAAATCATCACTCAAAATAGATTTCATCTCATCCACTGAAAGATCAGTGGGTATGATCATGTATGTCAGAGCTGTCAGTCTGTTATACACATGAAGGCAAGCTGCAAACATAGTTAACTAGCTATTTTTTTTTTTATTAGAAGGCCACATGTTTTGTTGTTTCACTTACAGAATGTAATTTTAACAGCAGCATTAATAATGTTTGTTAAGAGTCTGATCATTTTCTAATCTTGTCTCAAGCCTGATGATAACGGACCTGTCATAGCTAAAGACTATTCTACAGTATGGGAAGTCAAAACCCTGGACCACGCCAGTTTCTGGTACACTCATTCAGGTCAGTGCATACAATTTGTACACCCATGACCACCTATCATTTCAAATATCTGGTACACCCAGTAAAGTTGCCATTTATTTAACAATTAATTTCCAAAGAAGATCTACTGTATCTGCCAGCATATAAGCAGAATTTAGAACAATAAAATACTATACTGAAATCATGGGGTCGGCTTATATAGGTATAAAACAAAGTGGACACAAGGACAGACACTAATGCCAATTTTCTAGCCACACATTTTCATCGCTATCTGACTATTTAATTGGTTGTGTGTACAGAGTACTAATATATATTTATACAGAGGTGTAACTACAAAGAATATAAAGTATACACAGCTGATAATTATACTGATTATGAATATTACCATGGAGAATTCATTTTTAAAGTAAAAAATGGCATAACTTTTAGGTAAATACTTTAAAAAACATATTTTTTTTCCAATATCTATGGTTTCCTAACTAATACTATAGTAGCAATTTCATGAAGTGTAATCAAACATAGATTTCTGTCCAAACAACTGTGTGTTTCTATATAAAATATTTATTATCCAATAATACAGGAATTCTTCCTAGAAATGTAATCAAACATAGTGTTTAAACATAATCTATACACAAATGCATAGAATAAAGAGATGTTAACATGACCACGTGTTTGTGTGTGCACCATTGGCGAGCCGTAACCGAGCTAGAGCAATGGGTGAACCAGACATGATCGGTACAGGGTCTGATTTCTTAGCAATAACACATTCAAACCAAGGCAGTCGTAAAGAATCTCCTTAAATTTTATGGTCGGCATATACGTGTGTGAGTGAGAGTGAGAGAGAGAGAGAGAGAGAGAGAGAGAGAGAGAGAGAGAGAGAGAGAGAGAGAGAGAGAGAGAGAGAGAGAGAGAGAAAGCTAAAAACAATTACAATTTTTTTTTATGTATATACAATCAAAATTGAATTTGAAAAAATAAAAAAAATACTTATCTTAAGAATAAGATAGTATGTATTTATTGCAAGGATGCATGTAAACAAATAATTATAAGTGCAATAAAAATAATTTAAAATCCTAGCAATTTCCAGTGCTTACATCAAGCATTGGTGAGATAGAAATTTATTAACCTATGTCATCGAATTGAGTTTACCATGCACCAAAAGATAGCCCTTTAAAGAGAAGTATGACGTCTTGTAATGGTTTGATAGCTAAGATAAACTGTTGGTGAAAAAAATTGTTTCATTGTTGAGATGAATTTCTTAAACTTGTTTTGTTATTTCCAGGAAAACCAGAAAAACCAAAAGGCAAGCACACTTGATAAAACCAACATCAGCTAGTTACCTTATCCCAACTAACCACTCATTAGTGTATAATTGCATTAGATGAATGCCATGCCTTATCCCTTAAACTTCAATGATGAGAAAAAGCTACTAACATTGATCTTTTGGCGCTTGGTTCTGCCCTTTGTGTTACCTTGTCAGTGGGTGGTATAAATGTGCAACTGGTGTGTTGGTTAAACTAAAATTGATTAAATTTGTTCTAGCTCAACATGATAACAGGACAGCAGGCATGGAATGATCTGAGCATAATACACCTCCAGACTACTAACTTTGGTGTTTTTACATTTATTTTATCGATTTCCCCAGCTGACAATTCCAAATATTACTAAAATTCTGGCATGTGGTTAATATAATACTACCCTTAAAAAACTTCTTATTACATATAAAAACAACCCAACAACAAAACATAACATAATGAATCTCATAACGTTCTCTTTATTTGGCTGTGGCTCGTCTGGTCAATGCTCTATTTGTTCATGTAAAGGCTTTTATCTACAAAGATTACATTCAAGTTTTGTTTATATAGTTAATTTGTGTCAATGTTATACCAAATTATTCTCGGAACACCTCAACATCACGCTATGGAAAGTTTACCCATCTGTTGCAGCTGCTGCTTGCAGACTGACTACAAGTGATACTGGTCATCTCAGCTTGAGTCCACAAGTGACTGTTATGAAGACATAGTACCCACTTAACCAACTTTGATCACCCTCAGTCCAGAATCACAATCTTACACAAATTATTGATCCCAAAATTATAAAATTTTAAAAAAGGCTGTTGATAAACATACTTTCTTAATCTCCATTTCTAAAAAAAAAAAAAATAGACATGTTACAGTGGCCTTCAAATGCATTAAGGTCTATTTTCGCATACGATTGAAACATTTCTTTAATGTCTTGCCATTTTAAAAAGTATTTTTTGCAGCCCACTTTAGCAACCATTTCTCTTGTGCTGTGGTTAGGAAAAATCATGCTACAGTATTTATTTATTGTTGCTTTGATAGAGATCCTTGCCTCCCTATATTGAATTTTCACCAAATTTTGCTTCATGAGAGTTGTCTTTCTTAGACCAATTGATGACGAAGATGATGTAAGTTTGACTGAATTAATAAACATTAAAAACAGCACATATGATATTTTATACCAGGATGAAATGACAACAATGGGTTAAAAACCTGGCTTTGACCTTTGATCACAAACTTTTCATGCCTGTCTCCACTGTATGATCTTGTGTGAACCGCTCACCTATTAAACATCCACATTCAAGACCACTGATTCTTTGCGGACAAATGCCAACAAAACCCCTGAATGAGGGTTCCAAAGATCTGTTCTGTGCTTCATTGATTGTATTATTCATGTTTTACAAGCAAATGTTTAGTTTACGAAAAAATGTGTGAAACAAAACAAAAATACATTTTAAAAACAAAGTTTTTCTTTAGAACTTATTATTATTAATTTTTTTTGGTGAAAATATTTTCTCTCTTCCGCCAATAAATCTGTATTTCATAGGTTTTAATTATGATTTGCTGTAGTTATCTGGGCAGCGGCTTGGTTATGCTATAAGAGTAAAAAGGTTGCTAAGCTCTGCTTTGATAGTTAGATTTAGATGATTAATACTATGGTGGTGGCAGATGTTCTTCTGCTAGAATGTTATCAATTATTAGGCTAGAGCCAAGAATACCCATAGGATGAAGTCACTTTGAATGAATTAAGGCAGGTCTGATGTATTTTAACCCTGTCACATGCTCCACAGTGAAATTGACACAATATTATCCTCTTGTATCAGTCATAACTTTTCAGTTTTCTCCCATTTCTGATATTCAGTGTTTCTAATATTTACATATTACCCTCCTGTATGAGTCATAATTTAAATGGCCGCCCCCATTTCCCATACACCCTTTATAATATAAGACTGCTTCCACTTAGTACACATTATTAGATTTGTTTGAATTAAGAATTCTATAAACATTTCAGCTCAAATTCATCACCTTGTTTTTGATTTATTTGTTTTTCAAATTGAAAAAAAAAAGGCTCCATTTCCTATTTACTTCTCACAGCTTGAATGCAGACCCCAATATATCATCCTATTTGGGCCTCATCCAATTGAAGACTCCTGTTGTTCCAGATTCCTCCCTATTATCACTTTTTATTTCAGGTTCTGCTCAACTACC
>MUZC01004466.1:551134-609245 GCA_002072015.1 Radix auricularia
CTTGACTCATTACCACAAACTGGAACTCTCGTCTCATTACCTCAAACTGTGACTCTCGACTCATTACCACAAACTGTGACTCTTGACTCATTACCACAAACTGTGACTCATGGCTCATTACCTCTAGCTGTGACTCTCGACTCATTACCACAAACTGTGACCCACCACTCATTGTCTCATTGTTGTGTTTATGTCCACAGGCTTTCAGTGAGGCCTACAACCTGAGGGAAATGGAGGGAACACTTGGACAAAAAATCTTGCCCTTTGTCTTCAAAAACCAGACGGGGAAAGCTTTGTCTCTCAAACTAGATGCTAACTTTGAGGTGGGTCACCTACAGTTTATTTTTTTTATATCCATAGCACATCTAGTTAGTCATTTATGTTTAAAACATTTTATCATCATACTAAGTTATGTACGTCATTGAGAAATATATAAATCTCATGTCAAAAAAAGACTTATCTTATAATAAATCTACTAAATCCGGAGCGTTATAACATTTGGTCTTTAGATTAAACTGAATGTAATCAAACCAAATTGATCATCCAGAATTGTCTTTTTATCAATGTCTTATCTTGCTAAATTTGGACTAATCAAACATTTAAAGAGATGAAAATGCATCAACACCCTAATGAAAGACTCCAGCATTCCAATTCAAAATGAAAATTAACGTCAACCAAATTTATTTTTAGTCATGTTTTTCTTGTATCTTTTTTCACATAAGTTTTTTCATCAAGAGAAATGACTCCTCTGGAAAATTGTAATGAGCACTCCCCAAGTCTATGATACATACTTTGAACCTGAACCCTCACTCCCCCACACTTTTTTCTCACCAGGTTTACCAAGATGGTAAAAACATTAAACCTGAATGCATCCACAATGGACAGTCGATCTCGGCTGAGTTCAAGCCCACCAAGGCTGTATGCAATAACATGTCCATTATACGAGCCACACAGCAACAGGAGGAGAAGAGGATCAGCTTTCAGGTCAAGGCCAAGCTAAAATCACACCTGATATAACGCAAATATTTATCTTTTAGGAATGCAAAATGAAACATGAAAGCAAAATGAGATCAGAAATTGTGTCAATACTGTAAAATTGAAAATGGAATTTTAAATTAATTTTTAGCAGTTATAGTGTAGTTTCATCATTTGAAAAACTATGAAAAGATGGAGTTTTGATTAAAATCCTTTTTTCACATAATCAGAACAAACCCTATTTCCCACTCAAAGAGTTCATTAGTGTAACCAATGTTTTTATGTATGCAAAGTGAAAACATTGAATAGTTTGAAACCCTAAGTTTTGATGACCTAAATATAAAATGCTTTCATCTTGATTGGCATGCCACTTTAACAAGCCCCAAGTCCATCCATGATTGGCATGTCACTTTAACAAGCCCTAAGTCCATCCATGATCTAAAATAAGGGCTAGAGCTCCATGTTTGGGACATGTGACATTTGTCTTACTGTACCATTGATTTGTGTCTCCCACAGCTTGAAGGACAGAACAGGCGCCACGAGATGTCCATCAAACAGGCCATCAAGAGGTACTTTATTTTGAACACAATGGACCTGGTGGTGTCAGTGGAGGCCAAAGTTGGACAGAAGATCGTCACTTTCATGACTCCGTTAAGGGTGAGTCCTCGATGGTTGTGTCACTTTCATGACTCCGTTTAAAGTGAGTCCTGGATGAGTGATTTTTTCTATGACCATCAATCTCATTAGAAAATCGTGTCTTTCAGGAAAGTTCTCTTCATGATGCGCAGATATCTGATGGATGCTGTGCAGCACTAAGATTTACTGCGTAGCTAATTTGTAAAATATTGCACAAGAAATGTATACCTTGCAAATTTGCACACAAGCTTTTTTTAACTTTGAACATGTCCAAGAAACCCTAGAGGGAACATTGGCTGTCAATCCTCAATATTGTTAATATAAATAATCAAACATTAAAGTGATGGCCATAAAAACAATACATTTTTACCTTATATAAAAACAGGTCAAAAATCATCATGGCTGCCCCATTGAGCTGTTCTACAAAGACAAGGATGGGATACAGAGCTGTGGCGTAGCCCATCCAGATAGCACACTGGAGATCCCAATGGATGCAATATACAGCCCCTCGGGGAATATCTACTTCCTGCCAATGCCTGATGGACCTCGGTCAGTCTGTCTCAGATATCTTATGCTTGTTCAATGTTATGTACCTATTATTTGTATGGTTGCATAGGGGAAACATCTTTATTGTTGAAAGCCTCATAAATTAAACTAATTTTTTTTAATGTGAATCTAGACATAAAGAAAATTGATATGATTGTATTTTTACATCTGGGAGAGTTTCTCCTTTTCCATGCTTGGCTGTTTTTAATGGCACCTCAAATTGTCTTGTTTTTTAAAAGCTAAGATAATTTACCAGCATTTAATTGTATACTTTTCTCTTCCAGCTATGACATATCCCAAGAAACCATCTGCTGGAATACTCTGAACAGTGAAGCTAATGGTAAAGTCAAACCTATTTGTTGTTTCTGCACCAAAGAGGACAACCCTTCCTTCTTTTTCAATGTAAGTAACCTTTGTGCCAAAATTTTATTGTTGAATATCTTGAATTTTGTGCTGACAACAAAAAGAGACACAAAAGCAGAATTAAAATGAAATTTGTTATGTAATTAAATAGAAGTATGCAAAGTGAGAAACAGACCTGACTTAAGATATCTTAAATTCTGAATAACAATGTAAGAGGGAAAAAAATATGGAAACATCAATTTTGTTTACAATATATAATTATCGATCTCCTTTTCTTTCACTTGTGCACAACTCTATTAGTTTGAAATTAAAAGTTATCTTAAATTGATCAAAAGTTGTTTTGTTTGTTATCTGTCCACTGTTTCTTATTAAATACATATATTTTTTGTTGTTTACATATTGTCGCAGGTAAGACCACAGTTTGAACAGATCTACGATGAAAACTCAGAGAACCTGACCAAACATCTGGTCACACTCCACCTGGAGCCCACAGTCATACTGCACAACCTACTCCCCATGGACATACAGTACACCTTAGAGGTGGGTCACTCTGATAACTTCCTGTCAACCACATTGACATGCTCGTTCATTATATTCCTATATATTTTCTCATACTTACATAAGTATTCATATATTCACAATTCTAAACAACTTCTAAATGTTCATATTTACTCAATAAATGTCCATGAATCCAAGACAGCTCTGTTAAACCCATCACACAACAAATATTTTCTAACCTTTGCTGAAGATGCCATCAATCTATATGTTTTACAAGCAGACCATTGTACTCATTCTCCTTAAATGTTTTCAAAATCGTCAGCTCTAGGTGGAGCGCATACGCTTTACATTTAATGTGTAATTTTCTTCCAGAGTTGAAACTTGTTTTTATTAGTACCTAATAGTCTGGATCAGGGCCAAACAATGTCAGTTTGCCCTTCATGAAGCTCTGACTTTAAAAAAGCATTACGCATTGGTATTTATCGTGAGCTACTCTAGAAATCTTTACATTTTAATGGATATAACAGTTATGTACATGAGACCATCAGCTGCATTGCAGTTTTGAACCTTCACTTTGTATCAAAATGTCCTTCCCGACAAAAGCATATATTTTTTTCAGCTCATATCATCCCTACCATTTGTTTTCATGTTGATTCCTTTGAGACTTATGAAAAAAACACTTTTATTTTAAGTGGCTTTTTAGGTTTATAAAGAATAGCTGTATCTCTGTGTGTCTTATAATCAATGATGTAACAACTTTTTTTTTCCAGAATTTTGAAGACATTGAAAAGGTTATTATTAATTTATATTTACTAATAATTGGATTCACTGATTCTAGATTACTCTTGTGTTTGACATCCTGAATTGGAAAAAATAACTATGGCTCTTTGCTTAACTTTTTTTTTTGTTTTCTTAAATGATAATTTGTAAATTACAAGTTTTTGCTATGTCTTTTCAGTAATGTTTTTTTGTGTGTTTTTTTGTGTTTTACATTTGGATACTTCCAATATAAGCTATAATAAAGTTTTAAGAAAAACTAATAGTAACTCTTTAAAAATTTTTTAAAATTTTTACAAATGGAGAAGTTAAAAAAAAACATATCTCATTTAACATAGACATATTAGTATGTGAAATGCATGTGAAGGGAAAAAAAAAGGATAAAAATAGTAATTATAAAAATTTAAACCATGTTGTATCTAAACGGTAGTTGTAAATAAGATCTGTCATTTTGATTTCAAACATAGAATTTATGTGAAAATATTTACACATTTTTACCTGGCCTCTATTGTATATTTTTGGTTTTGTGGAATGAAGAGTAAAGTTAAAAAGTAGAAATACTTAATGAATGTCTACATTTTAATTTTTTATATTAAATTCAATGTATCAAAGTTTTATTTGGTTGAACTTTGTTAATTACTAAAAAATCCATGGATGCATCATCAATGCAGTCTGTAATCAATAAAGCAAACCTCAGCCAAAAATTTAGGTCAATAGCTAATTCTTGAAAAAAAAAGTTAAATATTAATTTTTTTTAGAGCGGGGATGGGGGGCTTAAAATTAATTGTAAATAAAAGATAAGTATGGCACTGTTTTTAACCTTGTTTACTTATTTTACAGCATACCCCAAAGAAAGTGTGCTTTTTACTGACGGTATAGAAATCATGTTACTAAAAATTTCTTGTTTTTGCACTTTCTATATTTATACGATTTTCAACAAAAAAAGTTTACGTTTCTTTTAATTTACTTTGTCGTTAGTTTGGGTGTAAAAAAAAGCTTTACAAAAATTAACAGTTTTGTATGTATACTTGTTTTTGTTTTCTATTTTAATACTTGAATCTTTGACTTTTGTTTATATTCTCAAACATGAAATTGACCAGTCAAAACAACAAATATATCATCTGATCAGCTTTATTCAACATTTTATTTTTCAAAGGAAATATCATGCATCTTATTAATTTTTCTCTTGTCTAGTGCTCAGTATAATCTTCTTTATATCCTTTATTTTAAGTATTTTATCATGTTCAATGTGGTAACTTTTCTTCAATCTCCCCAGCATAAAACTCAACTATGCCCCATGTCGACTATAAATGAAAAGCATTTAATTGAAGCCCCCTATGTTTAGTAACTGTGATGCTTGCTGTACATCATCATCTTGTTAAGGATTATTCATGAGCAATTCTCTTCATCATCCCCAGTTGTTGCTACTGAAATGTTATTTTATGTTTTATTTAAGAAAAATGACAAGGACATGAAAGGAATCATCTCTCTATGTTTTTGATTTCCAGACTGTCTTAATATATATACATAGATTTATATATATTTATATATGTATATATTTTCATAATTTGATCACTATGTATATGCTTGTTTGTATTCATTGTAACGTTTCTTGTAGAAATGGTCTGTGATAAATTATTTCATGTTGTCTTTCCTCAAAAACTAATTGCTTATTATTCAAACTTTCCCATAACTTGATTTTTACCAACATCCTTTTAGTGTATATAAATATTACTTTTTTGTATCTGCTATTTTAACTATTTGATATAATTATTATATTACTGTATAGTACGTGAAAATAATTATCTTTATTTTCTAATCATCCCAGGAGAACCTAAAAGTCTACAGCCTAGCCACTGGTCACCATGAGTTCCTGGTCCATGCCTCACTTAATCAAACAAACCTAGAGCTCCAGGTAAGCTGCGTTTATAGGTCATTAGCTGATTAGTGTCTTCAAGTTTTTTCCATTTGTTTAATAAGTATGCCATTGACAAAAGAATCAAAAAAGTGTATTGACCAAAGGAAGTATGAAAATAAATCAGGCATCCTTGAAAACTAGCGTGCTAACAATGACATTAGTAATTTAATTTAGGACATGTTGATATCAATTAAATATTTGCCTCAATAATCTCTTTTCAAACACAATGGCTTAAAACAGTTGCCTTGCTCAAGTTGTGTAAGCTCAAGTTATAACCTACAGGTTATATGAATGTAAATAGTATTGTAAATAGTCAGGGATGGTATCTGTGTTAAACAGGGTTAGTTTTATCTTGAATGGGAATTTAAAGAAAATATTAGTCTATCTGTAGGAATGTGAAATCCTTTTCATATTCATGCTCACGTAACTATTGAATTCAACTGATATCAACAACTGTAGGCATAAAAAGGCCTTTTCTGTATGATTGAAAAATTATTGATTGATAAAGTAACATATTTCATACCATTTTTTGTTTTCAGTATTGTCTTTTCATAGAAAAGTAAATGTTTTTCCTCCTTACTTCATATAAGAGCGCTTAATTTTAAGATAAAGTAAATAACTCTTCAGCTAAGCTGACCCCTTATTTATCCTACAATTATAGCCAGCCATGGAAATTGTGGTATTGTTTCAGATTATTTCTATTCTTGAAATATTTTATCTGCACTTTCTATATGTTTTTGTCATATAATTATTATTTATGTTTACTGAAATCAAAACAGATTTTTTAAATTGGATACACTCATCTTTTGATTAGATTGTGAATTATTTTTGAGACAGTGGCCTTAAGAGTAATAAGAGATCTTCTTTTTGGATACAGTTTATATAATCACACACTCATTGTTATTCCCTTTTCAACCAATCACAAATCATTAGGACTTTACTGCCCAGAAAATACACACCAACCTGTTTGGCTAAAACTGTACAAAAATATGTTTAAACATATGGTACAATGTAAACAATCCCGTTAAAATTGCAAAGATTAAACATGAATTTATTTTAAAAATTTAGTTCTAAAAATCTTTTTAAAAAATAATAATTTAATGTTTACACTGTAGAATGAGCCCACATCTCAACTAAAGGCCAAATGCCATTTTAAAGAATGAACTTTGATTTTAGCTACCTCTTGGCTAAATTTGAGTCACTTTTAAGTTAATTTCATTATTTTTTAAAGTCCATTCAAAATCCTGGCAGACATGCGTACAACTGTTCAGTAACCAGTAATGGCATACTCTATTATGGTTCCAATAAAATCTATTATTTCTCATTCCAAGGCAGTTGTGCATTAATTAAAAATTTGATCACACTGTCAATGAAATATTTTAAGCAAGATCAAAGGAAAAATAAGATTTATCATTTTTACAGTTCAAACCTTATTTCTGTGTCATACTCTTAAAAAAAAAACACTTAGAAAACCACTTTATGCATTTTTTCTCTCCCTGTCTCAGGATTTTATTATCATTTTTTGTCTTATTTTGTTGACATATATTTCACAATCTTACAAATAAATCTCCAACTCTTTATAAATCTTAGCTTCAATTTTTTCCTGTCATATTCAAATTTTTATTTTTTATTTTTTAAAATATATTTTATATTTGCTTTAGTTTTGTATTCATTTTCCCCCCTTGAATGAATATGTTTTCTGTCTTCAAAGCGTTAACACATTTTGGGTGCAGGACTTTTTGAAAATATTTTCTTCCATTAACTTGATTTGGTGGTGGAGAGAATGGCAGTGATGTGAATGAGAAAGATATTAATATAAGACAGGTGAAGAAAGAAAAGATGAATGCCAATGAAGAGATAAAATGACATTAGGAGCAGACGAGTCACAAGTGCAGATAATAACAGAATTTTTTTTTAGAGTAGTTCAGAGTTTGTAAAAGTCACATACACATAAACAAGGAACACATATAAAAGGTTTGACCGAAAGAGAGGAAATAGTCTAATTAATTAAATAAAATACACAATATGATAAACAGGTGACTAGAGTTTCACATAGCGTCTCAGTCCAATAGCCAAAACGTTTTCAGATGTTATGTTACAGTAGCTTACATCTTATTCCATACTTGTCTTGTGGAACCTTGCTAATCATTATCGTTGAGGGCACATAATGCCAAAGTATTTTATTTATACTACCCCAAACCTTGAAATGCCTTATCTTCATTGCAAGTTGGTGTATACATTTACTAGCGGCTGAAATGGTATTCGAACAACACGGAAGATTTGCTGGACAAATAATCACGGGGAAAGAAAAGGAATATT
The DNA here is from genome assembly GCA_002072015.1 of Radix auricularia. Classification (NCBI taxonomy): domain Eukaryota; kingdom Metazoa; phylum Mollusca; class Gastropoda; family Lymnaeidae; genus Radix; species Radix auricularia. The sequence continues at coordinate 559,167 of MUZC01004466.1, forward strand.
TCTATATGTGAACATTATTATATACATTGAGTAACCCCAGAATATTGTTTTTGTTTTTTTTAACCATCTTGACAGATTCCAGGATATCGTGATCTGCTTTGGAAAGGCAAGAAGGTGATCAGACAAGGTGTCCCTGAGCTCAGTGTCTGGACGTTAGAGGCTGACGATCACGGGCAAACAGTTTACATGGTATGGTATTGTCTAGCGTTGGATTGGGTGTCCCAAGTTGTCTTCTCAAAATGATTGTTTTTTTTTTACTTTGTCTTGACTAAATTTTTATTGCCTGTACTAGAAACCTAATAGCCCTGTTGTTTGTTTTAAATGAGCTATGTTATTGTTTGTTATATCCTACCCTGAAAATATATTATTTTTGTGTAGTTTGTTTGATTGAAATTTGTTATTTCTTTACTGAAATTGAAATTTCTTTCCATAAATGTGTACCATTAATTTAAACAGATAAATCTGCTATAAATTTGATAAATGTTTATGTATAATGGCAATTTGACAATTATTCCCTGAAACTGGTATCATAATATTTGAAAAAAATATTTAGTATTCTATTTAATTAACATGGATAAATTTTTAAAAATAAATTTGATGACTGTATGCTTAAAACTCCTGTCATGTTCCCTCTACCAGGACCTGGGTGTGCACTGTAAAGAAAAGAATGGCATCTTCGACATGTCTATCTACTGCCCCTATTGGGTCATTAACTTGACCAACAGAATGCTTGCTCTCAAGGTAAAGGAATTGTTCTTGTAAGATTGCATTCATCTATTGGAAATAAAAACAAAACTATTCCATTCATTGATCAATTTTTTTTTACTCCAAATTGAACCCATCTGATATATCAATATTGTGCTGTGTCCAAAGGGTTAATTTTTGTAAGTTTTTGTGTGTGTTGTTTTTATTTTAATGCATCTCTGGAAAGGTCTGAGTTACCTTACTTTTACTTTTCACATATCATTTAAAAAACACACTTTAAATTAGGGATTATGTTCTGTCTTCAAGGTCACATTTGAGGCATAAAATTAACAGGTATTGAACTGTATATTGGACCTGTATGACCACCTTGTTACCAGTAAGCCACCATTTGATTTTTAGAATTGTCTCCATTTCTCTATTCTTTTTCCTTCTCAGGAAGATGACAAAGAACAGCCGATGGTTCAACCTGCCGAAGACACAAGTATCATGCTCTTCTACTTCCGTGATAAGCCAATGTTCGGCAGCGCCAAACGAAAGGTCAGTACAGTTTTCTGTGAGGTCATTTTTGACAGAAGACATCTTAAATTGCGTTCCAAATTTTGTAAAACTGTAAAACCCTATTGTTTTGTAGCATTTTGTTGGGATGTCAAAAAGTTATTGCACTGTTTGGGGAAACAGATTTTTTCATGATTATTGTCGATTGAAAGATGCTCCTGTTCTGTAATGGTTTGCAATAAAGACAGGCAACATAAATAAAAATAAGGTTTCAGGCAAAAATCCTTAAAACTGATCACATCCCTCTCCAGATAGGATCAGTCAACATATTTCAGAATTAACTTCAGTATTAAAAAAGGTACTTCATTCTTGATTAATTTCTATGGCCTTTTTGAAGACCTGTGTTTGTTAATTATAAAATATCAGTCAAGATTTTTTTTTTCTGAAGGACATCTTGTGAAAATTTGAATTATTATACTTACAGGGCAGAAAAATAAAATCTGTCTAACTGCGCTCCATAAAAAACAACATTGCTTTTAAGTCCTGCGTGTAAACAAAGAATTCCACCTTGTACAACTTATTGTACAACTTAATTTTTTTTTTCCTTAATTGACTTAAATCTCAATAAATTGCTGAATCAGATTTCACTATTGAATTGTTTTCAAACTTAATACAACATGTAGGAAATAGCCCAAGAAGTCATAAATATATTTAATTTTTTAGATTTTCCCCACGAAATATCCCCATTTTTTTCACCTGGTACCTGAGCAGGAGCAGAAGGCATGACAGACCATCTGCACCTTATAACATTATTGTCCATGACCTATTGTAGTGTAACTAATTAATTAAGTTTACCTGTACAGTTACAAAATGAACAGAGCTTGAGACAGGTAAGTCTCCCTGGCGCCATGCACATCCTGCTGGCCCTTTGCTTCATTTTAACTTCAATATTACACAGTCTTAATTTGACTAATTTGAGCTCACTAACATTGATCTCTTCATGGAACCCTACTTGATAGATTCTACTCAGTCTACCTCATGGTCGTACTTTCTGTGGGTTGAGGTCATTTGGTACCATAAAGGCTATTTGATTGGTCAGTGAGTGACGGGGTTCTAGCTGCTACTTCCCGACATGCCTGTAGAGTTGTTTGGCTGATTTGCCCATGTTTTTAAAAAAAAAAGTCTTTCACTTATTGTTTTGAACTTTAAGACAAGGCTTAGCTTTCAACACTTTCAAATTTTCATGATATTAATTATTTAGTTACAATTTTTTTACCACACATTTTGAGACAAGTTTTTTCAAGTACTTTTAAAGATTCGGACATAAGACTGATTTTAAAAGTATTAGTTACCCGCAAACCATTGGTCTGGATTGTAAATAATTGAAAGTTAATATTTAAGATCATTAAATGTTAAAATTAACAATTGTGTTAATTGGTCATTAAGACTCAAGATGAAAAGATCTTCAGAGCTAATATAATGACATAAAATTATTGAATTATCCATAAAGAAAACGGCATAAGATGCCATGTTCTGCACCATCACGTCCTTGCTGTCTCTTTTGTGGCAGCAAATCCCTGTTGTTTTAAAGTGTAGCACAAAGTAGAATGGTACATCATACAGTAGTGAAGGAGAATATGTTAATTGTATGTAGTCAGGGATGGGTGTTTGAAATCCAATGTTTACTCTCAGATATTCACTCCCTGCCACCATAGGAATTTATCGGTCTCAGCCTACAAGCCATATCCATCTCTAACACGATTGTACCCAGCCCTACAGTTGTTGGTCTATAGTTGCAGATTCCACCATAGTTTTCATGCTTTCGTAAGCTCAGTTGATTATCTTTGCACTCACTGTTGTGTGGCGACTATCAGGCTTGTGATGTTGATGATGATGGGTGTAAACCAAGCAAGGCAGCCAAACTGCTGTGCTGCTTACCTCATAGAAGGACCAGGAAAGTTCGACGGGGAAAGGAAGTAGATTTGTTTGTTGGTGTTCTTCTCGGGTCATGTTGTACAGACCAATGCATCTGAGGGGAGGTGTTGGTTGTGGGGGGGGGGGGGGCGGGGGCCAGGTTAGTTTTGAACAGAGATCCATTGGGCTAAGGTTTATGAATAGTTTATATCAGTAAATTGGAAACATGCGATTTTATGGTCATATTCCTTAAGCTGGATGTTTAATGGATCCATACATATATATATGAGCTATATGAAAGCAAATAATTATGTAAATTGGGCTTAAGATCAGAGTGTATAGGTTAACTTAATTATGTTGGATATAAAGATAGTAAAGGCAATACCAGCTGATAATCAGGAGGAATCTCAACAGTTATTAAAGCTAGTGTTAAATTATTTTTTCTTGCATTTACCTGTAAATCTTTCTCAAATGCTGACAAAGGGCTTTGGTGTCATTTTAAATAATGTGCTATTACAACAACAAAAAATAAACTACTAATAAACAAAGTAACATAATATTAATATAGCTGAGTGTGTGCATGTTTGTGTGCTGTGAAATGGAAATAGAGGGGATAGAAGAAGTTTGCATCTTTCTTTGTACAACATGACCCAAACAAAGGCCACGTTGGCTATAATGAGAACCAACTCTCCAGGTGATTGATAATCCTATCTGCCAGCCTTTTTAGATGTTGTTATAAGTAAAGACCCTTGTAGCTGAAACATAGTTAAATAAATTAGCTTTTGCCAATTAGTATACAGTCATTTCATGTAAGGAATGCCTAGGAAAGAATTATTAATTTTTCTATTCATAAAACATTCAATAGAGCTAAAACTGAATTTCATTATATCAGTTTAAATTAGCTTTCCTCAGACTGATTAAATCAGAGATTGCCTCTTTACACAGGAGTGCAACAGTAAGAGAAGCCAGGCCAGTGAAAGTGGATTTGGTGGAGGGGGTGGGGTTATATTCTCTAAAAGATGGAGGGGGTACCATTTAATGGCGGCCAGTACGAGAGTGTTGTGGTTCATACATTTTTAATTCCAATTTTTTAAAACTTAATTTTTTCTCAAAAAGTTTTATTCAAAACTAGAAGTGGTTACCACAAGATCTACAAAATACACCTGTCTGACTAGAGTTGTCTGATATTGTCATTCACTGATCACATCAAATCTCCAAATTGTACTACACAGCATTAAAAAAAAATAGTACAAGTTTTGAGGCAGATAGTTTTGAGTATCAATCACTCAAGGAGTGGTTCCATTGATGTTTCAATTTGGCCTTTAAACAAAAAAAAAATGTTTTGGTTCCCAGTGAGATTAATCTTAACTTCTTTTTGTTGAAAAATTCAATCATTGTTTGAATTATTTCTTTAAAAAATGTTCATGATCATCATCAAAGTTCAACCTATGGCAGTCACCCATTAGATATTTTGATGTTTTAAGTCCTTTGTTTTCAAATGATCTGATTTTGGAAGTAAACCAAAATCAGTATTGTTTCTTTTATTGATTGACGTGGTCTCCAGTTTATTTCCTTTTACAAGTCCAAGTTACAGTTTGTGTCTTTTTCCCTGTCTGTGTTTGTCACTGGTAGTTGTTTGTATTGGACTAGGTCTAAAAGTCTTCTTTTTTTGATGTGTCCAAGTCACAGATAAAAGATTGAGTTGTTGCTTCATTTTTTTTCCTCTGGTGCCTGTTGATGTGTGGTTAGCTGTGTTGGAGTCAGAATTTTTTTTTCTGACACAATTATCTTTTTTTATCTTTGTTTGTTTGCTTTGAAAAGATTAAAACATTTATTTGTGTATGTAAGGGTCATGTCTCCTTTAAATTGAATTTGTTATTTTATAACCAAAGTACAATTTAAAAAAATTATCAGTGCTTTCCTATGAAACATTTAGATAATTTTTGTGTAATCAAGAAGGATGCTGGCAGTGTTTGGGGTAGACAAAAGGGTTTTTCCAGTTAGGAATTAGTTTTTTTGTTTTTTTTCTCTTTTAGGACATCATTTGTTAATTTTTTTGTAATATAAAATATCATTAGAGAACACAAGGTGATCACATCCATATAATCTATAATCAACATGACATTTGAATTGTCACATCGACATAACGTATTATGAACATGACAGTTCAGCATTGCATTGTCACAAGTGTTGCCTTTAAGCTGCGCGGCTGTGAGGCCGCACAGATATCTGACTGACGCCATGCACTAGATTAGAATTTCCAGGCAGTAAAGTTTGTAAAACATAGCACAAAAAATGGTTTCTGTACATCTTTGCACCTGATATTGTTTATTTTGCATGCTGACCACCGAACCTGAGAGGGAACATTGGTTGTCATATTAAGATAACTTTATTTCCACAACTCTGAGTTTTCTAATGTTATTTTTAAGATAAAATTATATGTTTGACCTGTCTTATATTTTGTGTGCTTTGTTCATTAATAATTAACTCTTTTATAAGCAAGCTAATGTTACCTCTGTACATCATTATCAAACAACCATTTTTTTCCACATATCATTAACATTAAAGGCTATTTTTGTATTTGCTTAACCGAATTCATATTTATGATTTTTGAAACTTCATTTTTCATTACTATCTTTTTCTAACAACTTTTCTGATCTAAAACTGTTTATTCAACTCTACCACTGTGCCAAAGTTTATCTTTCAGAAAAATCATTTATTTATTTTCTATTTAACATTTCAGTAGCAGTAGTTTTCATGTTCAGATATGCTATTATTTTCACATCGCAAACTCTAAATTATATACTTAAGATGACCCAAATCCTAAGTCAGATATTTGCCAGAATTTGTAATGTTTTATTTTTGTCTGTGTACTTCCTTCATTCAACTCCCTCTCCATTGTGTATAGTTCTCTATAAATTGGGTTGAAATTCAAACTTCTTACTTATGTGCTTATGTTACTTCACTACCTGATGGCATCCAATTTAGGAATCCACGGACAAGAAGAAGGAAAAGGCCAAAGAAGTAAAGAAGCCTGGAAAAGTAGGTCAATGGCCCGTCTCTTGGCCAATGAAATGGGCATGCACCAGATATGGCTTATGACTCATGACCTTTATTTTTTTTTCCTTTATGTGTATCCATTCAGCATGCCTCCTTTTTACCACCCTGTACTTTTTTAAAAATATAATATTTTACTTCTAAATGTTCTAATTGGGAAGTCAATTTATGTTGTTGTTTTTTTTTTTTTAAACACACAGTACATTTAGCTGCACTTGGTGTTTTTGGGTTGCTGGTAGTTTTAAAAAAAATTTTCCTACTAGTTACAGCTCCATTAAAATGTTAATCTTGTGATCTTTTCAAGTGTCTGTGGTTGTCCTCATCTTTATCACACCTTGGATATTGTGATGTTTGGCACCTAGAATTTCTGGTACACATGGAACTCACACATACATGTGTGCACATATAAATATTAGAGTTTAGGCTGAATGTTGCTTTTTGCAAGTACACACATTTATGCATTTAAATATGTATGTATATTGTTACGTATGTTGGTGCTAAGAGGAGTTATGTGCTACTTAAAATAGCACAACTACGTAAAACAATAGTGCAAACGATTCAATATAATTAAAGATCAGAATTAAGAAAAGACATTTTAAGAATAAGAATATTCTTTCAAGGTTCCTATAATCTCTTGAAATTCCATGACATCCAAAATTCTCCTTGAATTCAAAACAAATCCTAAAATACTTATTTTTTCCTTAAATTTCCTGAACTTTCTCTTTTGCTCTAGAAGGTAACAAAATAATTTTGTTTGTGTCATGTTAAGTGGGTATTCAAATTTTGAATTACTCATTTCTTTATATATTTTTAAAACAAAATTTAGTATATTTTTTCCAGAAACTGTTCAAGAATGTTATTTTAGTTTTTATGTAGAACCCTGAGCTGTTTTATTGTCTTATTAATAAAAAAATAATAATTTAGCCTTGATATTTCTTGCATAGCTATATTTCCTAGATATTGAAGACAAGTTAAAGAAGAGCACTCATGTGTCTCAATGTTGTCTCATTAGACTGTTATAATATATTTTTAGTTTCCTGCACAGGATATTAGTTATTAGTTCTACAAATGTTCACTACCTTTTCACATGCACAAGAGAACCTCCTTTTAAAACTGTCACTGAACTGTCATGTAAGAGTTTTTTACCCTTTATGTCAGTAATTTTCATGACATATATTGATTAACTTATCCTTTATATTTGTCTGTAATTGTGTTTGTTAACATTTATTCCCTCTAATAGTTAGCATGATCAGATTACCCCTACCTTAAACCCTTTTGCAAACTCTACAAAATTTCTTTTCTGGGTTTGGAGAGTAGGGTATATTTATAAACTAACAGTTACATTTCTTTTTAGATTTATTTCTCTGGTTCAGTAATGTCAAATAATTGTTATGCATCAGTGAATGGAATTCCAAAAAATATGTTATTGTTATAATAATAATAATAAAATGATAATTCATATAGCGCTGTATCCCAGCAAGGAGCCGAGCTGGGGCTCACAGCGCTTTATATGGAGATAATAAGACATATATTAATTAAATAAACATTCATATCACATGAACTACATAAAGGACAATACGTTATTCATTAGCTACGGTATTCATTAAAAGAAATTTTGGTTCATTAATTTTGAAAATAAATTTTGAAAAGATGTGTTTTAAGTAAAAATTAGGTTTCTCTGAAAATTTCTGTTGATTTCGGGCTCTGGCAACAGATGATTTTTTGCTCTGAAATGGTCTTCAATGCACTCAAAGCTGATCAAAACCTTCTAAATATTTAATGGATTCTTTTAACACTTAAGCCTTATTTTTTTATTTTTTTATTTTCTTAAATAATTTTTAAAAAATGTTTTTTTTACTTTTTGTTTAGACAGAGCTGGCACCTCGAGTATATTTGTGAATAGATGTTTGTATTTGATAACTCCTACATCATATTTCATCTCAACTATATTTTCTGTCAGGTCCTTTGCTTGTGATATGTTTACATTATCTGAAAATGATCTTAAAGTAGTTTTCAGATTTTTCTTTTCGGCCTTGCTTGTAACTTTCAACAAATAGCTAGTGTGGTGCTTATTTTTATTTTAAAATTGTATGTTTATGTAGCTACTTAACAAGTGCATAATATGTAGTCTTTTTTCCTTTTCTTGTTCACATTTTATTTTAAAAATATGTTTGTGTATTGTGTGCCTTGTGTTCATACTGCAAAGGTAAAGACATCAACTGTTCATACAACCTTGTAGTGTTATGAATGACATAGATTTAGAGATGTTTAAAATATACTGTTAACATCAAGTTTAGATGTTAAATATATAAATTGATAATATATATTTCAAAGTTACTTTTTTCATTAACAATTATGCATGTCTCTTCTTGATGGTTTAATTGAATTTTGATTTTTTTTTAAAAATATAATAATATGTGTATAAAACAGATAGTACTTTGAGCATCTGTCATAATGATGCTTATTAAATTAACATTTTTTAGAAAGAGCTTATTCATCAGATTTTTACATTAAGAATTGAAAGAAATTACGTAGTTGGTTAAGGGCATAATATTTGTTTATTTATCCACTGAATTAATAATTTGAAAATGTTTTAAAGAAAGCAAAAATTTGATGAATTATTGTATTTTACAGCATACCAGTGTCATTTTGCCCTATTTTTTAAATTGCAATAGCAAATAAGAACTAAATATATTATTTAATGTACTAGTGCAAAGAAGATGTGTATAGAAACAAATACATTGCATTTTGAAGTAACTAAAATAATTGTTATACATATTTAATGATTTATAGCTCAGTTTAAAGCAACAGTAAAAAATAAAATTCAAATATAAATTTTATTTTAAAAAAATTGAAACATATTCTTAAATTTGACAAAAATCAGACATAATCTTTAATTTGACAAAAATCAGATGTACTCTATAATTTGAAAATAATCAGATATAATCATTAATTATACAAAAATCAGATATAATCTTTTATTTGACTTGCCTAGTGAGTAAAACTGTTCAGAGCTCAATGTTTTAATATTGAATTTATTTTGCTCTCCCTAACAGGTTATGCTTAGGCTTGATGACAGCGAATGGTCAGATAAATTCTCTCTGGACACAGTGGGCACAGGGGGTAATGTGTCCTGCAAGCACAAGGCAGGGGGATATGTGGTAGAGGTGAGTTCTATATGTTGTGTAAACACAAGTTACGGGTAATGTGGTAGAGGTGAGTTCTATATGTTGTGTAAACACAAGGTAGGGGGATAAGTGGTAGAAATGAGTTCTATATGTTGTCAGTCTTTGAAACTGTCACTTTGATGTATAAAGGATATGACAAGTTAATAAAGGTTTACGTTGCAGCTTTCAAATCAGTTAAAATAAATATTCTTTGGTCTTTTCTTTTCTTTTTTTTAACTTCTTTAAAAAAAGAAATTTAATTTCAAAATTATAATTTAAAGAATAGAAAATCTTGAATGACTTTATTTACCATTTCAACTATTATTAAAGCTTTGACTCTCAATACAGCAGACTGAATTCATTTTAAGTCCAGCTTGTCATGCCCCTTACCCTAAAGGGTCACTTTGACATGTCCCCTGTATCATAATTCTATTTCAGTTCATTTTTTTTTTGTTGCATGATCCTGACGATGGGCTGAATAATTTAAGTTTTAAATTTTCACTATGACTGGCTCAGCTTTATTCATTGGAGATCTTTGTGTTTTTTTCTTTTTCCAGGTGGGTCTGTCCATCAAGTTGTCTGCCTCCGGCCTGACAAAGATCATCACGTTCACCCCGTTCTACCTCCTGCTCAATGCTGCGACTGTGCCTCTGTGTGTCAAAGAGGCGGAGCTTGCTGATGAAATCACCATCCAACCAGAGGAGGTGAGCGTACGCCATCTGGTGCTTTTTTTTTAATCTTGTTTTCTCTTGATTCCTTTTGCTTATTATTGCCCAGAACAGGCCAGAACAATGATTGTGTTACGTTTTCACCCTCTGAGTTCATCTCTTATTGTCTCCCCAGTGCAAGTATTACTATCCCAAGATGACCGGCAAGGAGATGAAGATCCAGGTGCGGGCGTTTGACAGCAACTGTTTCACAAGTCCATTTTACCTGAACAAGGCTCACTCCACCTTGCTCAAGCTTGGTGACAAGGTGAGTTGATTGCATGGGGGCCAAACCTAGTTTCATACAGCACTTGCTGTTTAATGGTAAAATTTGCCAATGGTGTTTCCATGATTGCTATTGCCTATCATAAAATTAACACTAAGTAACATTCTCTTGACTATTATAATTTTTTTTTTATATAAAACTAAATGGCTAAATGAACTTTTGGTATTTAAGACAAAAGTAATTTTTTTATTAAGGGAAAAACTTGCATAAATGTTATCTTTGTTTTCAGATTCTATGTGTGAATGTTTGCACATTTTCTGTGTGTTCAGTTGAGTCTAGCTGTGTCCACATAATGTGTTCAACTGCTATGGCTGTGTCCATTTTATATGTGTGTTCAGTTATTCTGTCTGGCTGGGTTCAACTCTTTTGGTTGTGTCCACATAATACGTGTGTTCAACTCATATGTCTGGCTGCATCCACAGTACGGGGGCATACAAGCCGAGTGCCAGGTCAGCGAGTCGTCCATGATAACAACTTTCAAGACATTCAAGAAGGGAATGGCCACTGTCCAGCTGATCAACCATACATCACAGTGTGTGGTCCAAATCAGACAGAGGTCAGTGTAGGGGATTGTGTGGCAACGGTTTAGTTTATGCTGCTGTACTTTCACTGCGTGCTTTTTGTTGGAGACAGCTAAACACGATAGTATATCACCCTTCATATTATAGCAGTGAGTTAGGAAAAATGATGCAATATAACCATATGTTGTATCCTGTTATATATCTATATCTAAATGTATGTGTGTGTTTTTTCCAAAATGCCTCATATATTTGAAAAGCTAAGCTACTGGAACCTCCTATCACGAGTACCTCTCAAAACCAGTAATTCGTATCATGAGCAAAAAATGTGTAGAAGTTGCTCCTTTAACTAGGGACAGGTGAAGTCACTTTTTCCTGACATTCATTTGTGAGTTGGGACTTTAGTGCTGATGTGTGTGTTAGCACTCGGTGTATTAGTGTATTGTTTTTGTATTTGATCATCTGTTTTACAAATTTTGTATTCAGTCAGTATGCATTATTTTAGTCAGTGCAAAGTGTAATAACCTGTGCTAAAATGTCTTTGAAGAAAAAAAACACAGGAAGACAATCAAAGGAGAGAAAAAAAATAACTGTTGAAATGAAACGTAAAATCATTGAACATCGAAAATAATCAAGTGCGCACTTACAATCAACCAACATCAACTATCTGCACTATTCTCAAAAACAACAACATTAAGGAGAAGGTACTCTCTAATGGGAGTGTCAAGAGTGTCTACGATACAGTTTCGACACATTTTTTTCAAATTTTGAAGCGTCTGCAAAAATAAATGTCTATAGACAGTTGTCTAGTTGAAAAGGATTAATAATTTTTGTTATAAATTTAAAGTTTTTTAGTTTTTTTTTCAAATCTTAATTTTATTCCATGTTTTTTCACTCCTTATCAATTCTTAAGTATTTTTAAACAAAAATAAATGTTGATAAAATTTTTTTAATGTTTTAATTTTTTCAGCTTGGAATGCATTATCATATTTACATTGATTTGTAAAGGAAAAATTGTTTTGTTTAACGAGTGTTTCGCTTTAGTAGTAAGATTTTGAAAAAATTATGCTCCTTATGAGAGGTTCCTTGCCAAGTTGGTTATTGTCATTTCATGGGGTTTGACTGGAAAAGTATACTGCATGAAATATAAAGCCTTTGTTGTTCCCCTGGCAAGTTGGCTCTTTTTGTCTGATAACCTTTCTCGACTGATTGTGATGTTCTTACTGTGATGACTTATCTTGACTGATAGTGATGTTCTTGCTGTCATGACCTTGCTTGACTGATTTTGATGTTCTTGCTGTCATGACCTTTCTTGACTGATTGTGATGTTCTTGCTGTGATGACTTATCTTGACTGATTGTGTTGTTCTTGCTGTCATGACCTTGCTTGACTGATTGTGATGTACTTGCTGTGATGACCTATCTTGACTGATTGTGATGTACTTGCTGTGATGACCTATCTTGACTGATTGTGATGTTCCTGCTGTGATGACCTTGCTTGACTGATTGTGATATTCCTGCTGTGATGAACTTGCTTGACTGATTGTGATGTTCCTGCTGCGTGTTTTATTTCATCTCAAGACAAAAAGTAAACATGCTCTTGTCCCCAGTGGTTCTAAAGATGTGGAGATTGAGCTCAGGCCCCAGACTGCGATGCTGTACACATGGTCCAACCCCACTGGCGTCAGAGAGATCCTCTGGTCCTGTGGCAACAAGAAAGATGGCAAGAACACCCTGGTCCAGGTAACTACACTATTGTCAGCCCATCCAGGCAAAACAGCGACTGTCAAAACAGCGACTGTGTCAAAACAGCGACGGTCAAAACAGCGACCATCAAAATAGCTACTGCATCAAAACAGCGACTGTATCAAAATAGCGACTGTATCAAAACAGCGACTTTTTTCTTTTGCTTGTGATAATGCAGGTTTTTTGTAGAGAAGGGGCAATATAAAATTGAATATAATTAATGTATTAACTTTATATACTGACAACTTTCTACATCTTATTACAATTCAGTTTTTATGCTAGGTAGGTCTACAAAAGAAAGAGAAGTGAATGATAGGGCGCAGGTTTGTGGTGGTTTCAGTTCCTGCAAGGTTTGCCATTCATGTCAACACCTTAATAACAAATTGTTTTTTTTTAATTTCATCAATTGATTTTGATTTTACGATGAAAAGCGTAAAACCACTGGAAAATTTTTTATAAAAAACACACAAAAACCAATGATAAAATGGTCCTTTCTAATTATGTTTGGCATGGGAGTGGAGGGAAGATTGACCTTTATGTTATAGTGTAATGTGTACCTAGGGTTGTGGCGAGTGTTATGGGAAATGTAAATAATGTAATGAGAGGCAGAATGAAGTTAGGTACCTTTACAAAAGACTATCTGACCACGTGGCATTTTTTTATTGTCCTATTACATCACCTCTTTGATCAGGGTGGAGAGATCGATTGAAGTGTACCGAGACCAGGCACTGTTCGTTGGCTGGCCCATGTTACATCAGGACATGTTACGAGGGCTAGACTAAGCGACAACCACAGGTCAACCTTTGCTGGCGAGATTTATGTGAAATGTAAATAAAATAACTGACCACGTGACGTTTTTATTGTCCGATTACATCGGATCGGGTGTGCTTAGCTGGACGTTGACAAGGATACCGGGTATATATGCATGCTCGCAAACAACAGGCTGTTGATGATTTACTAAATCTGAAGTACCAAGGCGACCAAGCCAAATACACACGTCATCATTTCACTGACTGCTAGATAACGATAGAAAACTAACTGCATATATCAGTCGTGTTCAAACCACAGTTTAGACAATGAAAAGGGGTCTATGTGTCAAAAAAGTTTAGAACCACTGTGTTAGGTTTACGGTTGGACCAGAATAGCTTTGCGGTGAAGTCGCTGTTTTGATACAGTCGCTGTTTTGATACAGTCGCTATTATGACGGTCGCTGTTTTGACACAGTCGCTGTTTTGACGGTCGCTGTTTTGACAGTCGCTGTTTTGAACCCGTGCCATTGTCAGAAGTAAGGGATTTTTAGCCGATGAGAGGATTTATTACCATTGGATACGAACAGTCTCATCAAGAAGGAGCTACTGTCCTAATAAGTGATTTTAACCAATTTTTATTGTAAAGAAATGTTGAGACTCCCTGCTGTAACCAAATATTCCTCTTTTCTTGTTTTGCTGAATGGGAATTGTGGTATTGTCTATACTGGGTAAAAGTATGAAGACCTGAATGGAAGAAACGTCAATGTTGTATTTTAAATAGTTTAGTTATCCCCGTTATCTGATAGAGGGGCAAAATTAGAAATGTTTTGAATGGGGTTTTGTGAAAAATAACGTGTCTGGCGCTAGGAAAAATTAAGATCTGTTTGGTTAGTTTATGATTAATTTGTATGGTTTAGAATTTTAAAACGTGAATATCTCATAACAACAAAAATGTCACATAGCCCTTACTACCTTGGAGGTCTTCATAAAGTTTAACTATGTTACCTCTTTTTAAAATAACATTCCCCATTATTCAGCTGCCAACAACTGTCATTGGCAAATATTGTGTACAATCTTCACACAGGACCACATTGAGGAGTTTTTTGCAGACAACGATGTCAAAGTTTATTTTGTGACATTTCTAGATGGCCTGCAACGAGTGGCCATGTTCACACAGGACCTGGCATTGGCCACCATTGCCCAGGAGGTTGGTTTGTGTTTGTCTTTACTGTGCTTTATGAAAAGATACGTCAGCATATGTGTTAATTGCTTTCTTGAATAATGGTGTAAGGTTTCTGTGTTATTTTCACATTTGTCTTATTGAATTCCCCTATCATCAGACATCTGTGCATCTATTTAACCCTCAACCTAATGGGCTCAGCTCAAGTACTCTGCAATAAATATAGACATGAACCAATGATCTCACATTTCATTTTTTATAGTATTTTATTATTTTCACTTGGGATTTGGGAACACCTAACTAAAAAAAAAATTAGACCTAACATTTTGAGATTTCATAAATTGAGTACACACAGATAACATTGTACTAAAATGCAGAGGCATTGTTGGTTCAGAATCATGTGAGTTATGGTACAAATATTAAGTACTATACCCTCAAAGTAGACACTTGGAGATATTCTTAAGTTAGGATGGTGAAATTTGTTGTTATTTATGGCACACTAAAAGATAGTCAAGTTATGAATTATGCCAGCAAATTGGACATTATTCAAATTTATGTTACTGTTAAAAATTTTTTAAAGTTTAAATCATGATAATGATACCATGATATAAATATCCAATCAAAATCTCAGACGTCCTCTGAAAAAGTATAAAATTATTGTCTTATGTATTTTCAATCCTTCAAATATTACCCCCCACCCCCATTCCCAATCCTGTCTTCTTACAGGCCGGTGAACTTGAACAAGCAGACCAGGAGATTAACCTTAAGATCCATGACATGGGGTTCTCTCTGGTCAACAATGAGAAATTGGTAGAACTTGCCTACATGGGCATCACAAGGTGAGTGCTGGCGATGAACTGACATGCAATCAGACATTTGGAGAGCTCTGTAGAAATAAAACAGGTTCCCCTCAAGTTAAATAATTCTCTCATGTGTACTCCCAGTAACATTCCCTCTAAAGAAGTTTGTCTGTGTGCAAAGTACTAAACTTGTGCGCAAAGTTATACAGCATCCATTTTTATGCAAAATTGTACTCTCCATAAACACATATTATATTATCTTTATTAAAATTTGCTGCGTTTTTCTAAACTGCTGCACAGTAATTCTAATCAGATATCTTTGCGGCTGTGCAGTTTAAGAGGAACATTGCTCTGCAGCTCAAAGTCATGGACTCCCAAGTCATTTAATATTCACAATTTACTCTTTAACTCTGAATTATTTTCCCCTCCAGTTAAATAATCTTCACATCTTTAATCTTCACATCTTTAACCTTCACATCTTTAATCTTCACATCTTTAATCTTCACATCTTTAACCTTCACATCTTTAATCTTCACATCTTTAATCTTCAGCTCTGGGGTGATATGGGAGGAGAAGAAGAAACGTTTCAAGGCCATGACAGTGAAGGACAACCTGGCCCTAGAGCATGCTTACCAGAAACACTTGTTAGAACTTGCTGTTGGCAAGAGCAAGGGGGCAATAGTGATGCTGGAGAACAAGCTAGAGGTGAGTGACCACTGGGTCAGTCAAAGCCTGACCAGTAGGGTCTTATCTAAATGTGCACCAGGTTTTTTAAACGTTTTAAGCCTCCTAAGGTTTTCTGTAAACTTACGCCTCAGTACCGTAGGGATTTCCTGTTTATTGTGATCAAATGGTTATGGATTTTAAAAAATTTAGGAGAATGTATTTATTAGGGCTGTTATCGATTAAATTAAAATTAATCGTTAACTTTTGAAAAATTACTGATTAATTAATCGATAATTTTGTTATAGCTAAAAATATAAACTTATGACGTCATGAAACTGAAAATTTCAAGGGAAGTAATAAAAACAGGCAATTGACTATTTTGTTTTATTGAGTTATTTTTAAAACATAGTTAGCGATAACAAAATAAGTTAAATAACGTATTAATTCTTAAAGCTTAGGCACTTGGTTGAAAATTTCAAATTAATTTTAAAATATAAAAGTAATACAGCTGTAAAAACATTGTTTGATGACTAACAAAAACATAGAGATCATATTTTTATTCCACGTGGTTCAAATTTTTTTCTAAGACCTCATAATCCCTTTTTTTTTTGCTATGATGTTTTCCTTCATATTTTGTGCCCTTTTAGGGCATTTTTAAAATGCCCATAACTTAAGTATTTAATTTAATTTTAAAAATATAATATTGTTAGGAGATATACTTAAATATAAGTAGTTCAACATAATGTCAACGAATTTAAATTTGTTATTGTAAATTTAAGTAAAAACAAGTTTTTTTTTATATAATTTTCCTTATAAAAAAGGTTATTTTAAAGTTTCCACCTTAGACAACTACTTATAAATGGAGAAGTTTAAACGAAATAAGAATCAAACTATTGTTAATTATTAATAAATCGCAAATAAAAAAAAATTAAATTTTCTTTAATTTTAATCATATTTTATCGATTAAAATAATTTTAATCGGTAAATTACCGATTAATCGAGAAATTAATCGGTAATTTCTGCAGCCCTAGTATTTATATTATTATTGTCATATTGACTTCATTTTTTAGGATAAGAATTGTTATTTTACGTTTTTAAACACCGCCATTTTCAAAGTCGACTAAAGCTTCTCTTACTAAATGAAGAGCTCTATCCAGGCATGCTTTGTTCTTAGAAACAAGGTGTGCATCACCGCCCTTTGGGGTTTTAATTGTTAATAAGGGGCGACCAAGGCTGTCAATGATTACCCTTTAGAATCATCAATAATTGACCATTGGAGATTTTAATGAGTGACCTATAAGGTCGTAAATGAGATCACAATATCTTTTTTGGATTATTTAAAATGAGGCAATAGATGTGTACAACAATAAACTGTTAATAGATGTGTACAACAACAAACTGTTAATAGATGTGTACAACAATAAACTGTTAATAGATGTGTACAACAACAAACTGTTAATAGATGTGTACAACAAACTGTTAATAGATGTGTACAACAACAAACTGTTAATAGATGTGTACAACAATAAAATGTTAATAGATGTGTACAACAACAAACTGTTAATAGATGTGTACAACAACAAACTGTTAATAGATGTGTACAACAACAAACTGTTAATAGATGTATACAACAACAAACAGTTAATAGATGTGTACAACAAACTGTCAATAGATGTGTACAACAAACTGTTAATAGATGTGTACAAAAAACTGCTTATAGATGTGTGCAACAACAAACTGTTAATAGATGTGTACAACAAACTGTTAATAGATGTGTACAACAAACTGTTAATAGATGTGTAAACAACAAATAGTTAATAGATGTGTACAACAAACTGTCAATAGATGTGTACAACAATAAACTGTTAATAGATGTGTACAACAACAAACTGTTAATAGATGTGTACAAAAAACTGTCAATAGATGTGTACAACAAACTGTTAATAGATGTGTACAACAAACTGTTAATAGATGTGTACAACAAACTGTTAATAGATGTGTAAACAACAAATAGTTAATAGATGTGTACAACAAACTGTCAATAGATGTGTACAACAATAAACTGTTAATAGATGTGTACAACAACAAACTGTTAATAGATGTGTACAACAACAAACAGTTAATAGATGTGTACAACAACAAACTGTTAATAGATGTGTACAACAACAAACAGTTAATAGATGTGTACAACAAACTGTCAATAGATGTGTACAACAATAAACTGTTAATAGATGTGTACAACAAACTGTTAATAGATGTGTACAACAAACTGTTAATAGATGTGTACAACAACAAACAGTTAATAGATGTGTACAACAAACTGTCAATAGATGTGTACAACAAACTGTTAATAGATGTGTACAACAACAAACTGATAATAGATGTGTACAACAACAAACAGTTAATAGATGTGTACAACAACAAATAGTTAATAGATGTGTACAACAACAAATAGTTAATAGATGTGTACAACAAACTGTTAATAGATGTGTACAACAAACTGTTAATAGATGTGTACAACAAACTGTTAATAGATGTGTACAACAACAAACTGTCAATAGATGTGTACAACAAAAAACTGTTAATAGATGTGTACAACAAACTGTTAATAGATGTGTACAAAAAACTGTTAATAGATGTGTACAACAACAAACTGTTAATAGATGTGTACAACAAACTGTTAATAGATGTGTACAACAAACTGTTAATAGATGTTTACAACAACAAACTGTTAATAGATGTATACAGCAACAAACTGTTAATAGATGTGTACAACAACAAACTGTCAATAGATGTGTACAACAAAATACTGTTAATAGATGTGTACAACAAACTGTTAATAGATGTGTACAAAAACTGTTAATAGATGTTTACAACAAAAAACTGTTAATAGATGTGTACAACAAACTGTTAATAGATGTGTACAACAACAAACAGTTAATAGATGTGTACAACAACAAACTGTTAATAGATGTGTACAACAACAAACTGTTAATAGATGTGTACAACATCAAACTGTTAATAGATGTGTACAACAACAAACTGTTAATAGATGTGTACAACAATGAAATGTTGATTGATGTGTACAACAACAAACTGTTAATAGATGTGTACAACAACGAATCTCCATTATATGTCATTTTGCTTCCTAAATAAGTGAAATTGGTTACTTTCTCTATAGTTTTATCATTAATTTTTATATCATTGGGTTGGTTGGTGAGGTCCATGATTTTTGTTTTGGTTGTGTTGATTTCAAGATAATGACTCGAATTGCGTTGGCGTCAAGTGCTTTCAACAAACTCACAAATATTTGGAGATCAAGGACAATAAGACAGCATACAAAACTTAATCTATTCAATTCCTGTGTAATCCCTGTACTAACATACGGATGCGAAAGCTGGAAATCAACTAAATATATAGAAAAAAAATTAGTTTCATTCGAAAACAAATGCCTCCGAAAAATTTTAAATATAAAATGGAGTGATCTCAAATCAAATGAAACAATAAGAAAAGAAACCAACCAAGAATATGTGTCAAATTTTATAAGGAGAAGACGATGGAATTACATCGGCCATGTTCTTCGAATGGACAAGAGAAGACTCCCAAGTCAGGCCCTCATGTGGACACCAACAGGCAAAAGAAAACAGGGAAGACCAAAAGAAACCCTGCGTAGAACAATCATAAGAGAAAGCTCAACCATGGGTCTAAGAAATAACCAGGACTTGATACAATTAGCAACGGATCGTCAAAAATGGAAATCCATGACCTCTGCCCTATGTGCCGTCTTCGGCCCGAGAGGAAATAACTAACTAACTAACTAACAACAACGAAATGTTTCATTTTGTAACAATCTAAAAATCAAGTTGGAGAAACTTTATTTTGAGGCTTATATTTACCCTCTCATACATAGTCTTTATTCATTGATTTCTTATACCCTCTCATACATAGTCTTTATTCACTGATTTCTTATACCCTCTCATACATAGTTTTTATTCATTGATTTCTTATACCCTCTCATACATAGTTTTTATTCCCTGATTTCTTATACCTCTCATACATAGTTTTTATTCATTGATTTCTTATACCCTCTCATATGATTTCTTACTTTCTGATCCTCAGGTCGACTTTGATAACATGAAGTTGGTGCGACCAAGGCAAGCCGAGCTGCGGCGCAGCTTTGAGGATGGTATCTGGGTGCAAGTGAGGACATCACCGCACTCAATGCAATTCCATGCCAAGATCAACCGACTCCAGGTACTCAGATTGGGGTTTCTCTCCCTTTATCTCTTTTAAATGGAATGCCTTTAAGTAAGGTTTTGAAAATATATTATTTATACAACATGTTCTTGTTGGATAGCTGTCAAACTACAGCAACAATAGAACAGATGAATTCATCAACTCTACAATACTATAAATCATATAAAACAATATATGCGCTAAATTGGGATATTGTTATTTGGAAGGCAGTGGGGGGCAAGTTTTGTTTTGTTTAGAGGATCATTTTTTTATAGGCGCATGCTACTTCTTTTGCCTTCCTAGTTTAGCTGTGATTTTAATATACATATACCTAGCTGTTCATCAAGACTATTGATACGGGTTTATTCATCAGGTCACATTAAAAAATTTGCACACACACACAAATAACCATTCAGTTTTTTTTGTTGTTGTGTTTTTAAAAAAACACTTGAGGGTCTCTATTTGTCTTTCAGTTTGATAATCAACTACGCCATGCCGTCTTCCCTACTGTATTGTCTCCCCTACCCCCACCAAAATCTGTTGCTGCTGAAAGTGGTGAGTTCATATGTTTTTATTCAGCACTCAATTTCAGGCAGGGTGCATACTTTCAGGCGGGGTGCATACTTTCAGGCGGGGTGCATACTTTCAGGACGGGTGCATACTTTCAGGCTGGGTGCATACTTTCAGACAGGGTGCATACTTTCAGGCAGGGTGCATACTTTCAGGCAGGGTACATACATCCAGGCAGGGTGCACACTTTTAGGCAGGGTGCATACTTTCAGACAGGGTGCATACTTTCAAACAGGATGATGTGGGGCAAAAATAGTGCCGCTTTTTTTATGTATAACTTTTTAATATGAATACATTGGAACCTTCATTTATGTCCTTAATTCGTTCCAGACTCTTGAACTTATACCAAATTGGTTGTAAACCAAATGTATTTTTTCTATGAGAAATAGGTGGAAAATGATTATTCTGTTCCCATTGGAAAAAAATCATATTATTATTTACATGCTAAACATTTATTGATTTGGTTGTATATAATAATTTAATATTGTTAATATAAATTGGGTGAGTCGTTCACTGTATGATAGGAACTTTCGAAATAACGCACTTGAGAAACGCGCTGTGTCATTCCTACATGCTACATATGCTCGATGTGTCATTTTCACTTGTTAGGGCCGTTCATAAATGACATCACGCACCAAGGGTGGGGAGGGGTTTCACTAATTTTGTAATGAGGGGGATGGAGGTGTTTAAGAAACGTGACGTCACATCAAAATGTGAAAATTCAAATAGATGTTCCATGGAGGCTCACACGCTCCAACTACTCTCACAGAAAGTTATGAAATGCGCTTGTTACTGCAGCAGACTTGTTCTTATTTACAATATGTAGTCACTCACATTTATGCTGTTTTTTGTTGCAGTGCCCAACTTAATGACACTATGTAGTCACTCACATTCATGTTGTTTTTTGTTTCAGTGCCCAACTTATACACTATGTAGTCACTCACATTCACGCTGTTTTTCATCGCAGTGCCCAACTCAATGACACTATGTAGTCACTCACATTCATGCCATTTTCCGTTTCAGTGCCCAAACCATTTATTGAAGTCAGTCTCATGAACAGGATCCATGAGCACAGTAACTTGGTACAGATCAAGTAAGTCCAGCTGCTAGTCATTTAATGTTCATGACAGGGGCTTTATAATGAAGATCCATGGCATATAGACTAAGCTTTGCTCATTCAGTGTATCTCTTTTAAAGAAACATTTCTGATACCTTCACTGTAGAGCACTGCATCTCAAAGTGTTGGTCCGCGGACTGGTGCTGGTCCGTGGGTCATCTGCCACCGGTCTGCAGAAGTTATCAAGAAAGGGCAGAAAATATTTTAAGCCTCCATTTGCAATCATAATACCACATAGAATATGTCAATTTTTCTGCAATAAGCCCACAAAATGAAATAAATTACATTTTGCTACCATGTTAGTACAGGGAAAACAGAACACCAGTTCCTGGAGCAATAAGAAAAATTCCTGCCGTCAGCCACATTATAAAGTTTGAAAAGCACTGCTCTAGAAGATATAAAAATATTTTTAAAAACTAACAAGCAATGTTTTCCAAATTGCAGCAGAAACTTCCAGCCATTTGATTGATAATATATTTGTTAACACAGAAGTTGCCACCCCAAATCTTAAATGTTTTTACACATACAAAACTCATGAGACACTAACAATATTCCCTTTAAACTGGACATCCTGGCTGTAGTATAGAATTAAAGTGCTGCAAAGTTTGTAAATTTTTGCTTAAAATTGAATGCTGTGCAACTTTGCATTCTGTTCTTTGAGGGTAATTGACACCAAGTTTTTTTTGCTGTTTTCAGCATGTATATTGTAATATGTTCCCTTTTGCTGACCATTGACTAAATTTGTAAAGTAGGCTTTGAAATGGATAATGTTTTAAAAAACATTGGTGAAAAAAGTAAGAATATTTGTAAAGGTTGCCACTTATAAAACAATTAAAATACAGGGAAAAGCTACTGCAGACCAATGAAAGAAACTGAACGATGTAACATATCTCATCTATCAGATACTTCAAGGTGCTCATACAAGAGATGAACTTGAAAGTCGACCAGGGATTCATCAATGAACTGCTGGCCATGTTTGCGTCTGATGCTAACACGCTGAGGGAGCAAGAGGTAAACTTGTGGCCTGAGACTAGTCATTGTTAGCATCTGGGCCGGGGGGTCAAGACTTTATCAATAGAAGAAATGTTAACATTGTCTTGTAGGTTTAACTTACACACAACCGCTTCATTATTACTGTTTTAAATAAAGTTATTCTTCATCCCCACTAATTTCAGATCTGTACATAAACAGTATTTTTTATCATATAAATAATGTAAGTGTTGTAAAGTGGGATTATGAGGTCCGCTAAGAAAGGGGCAGTGCACTGGAGGAGTGGGGTTTAAAGAGTCTTGACCCTATGATTTCATCGATTTCTTATGTTTTTAGTTTAGTAAGTGTAAATTAAGAGTTGCTTTTGAACAGTTCTGTAAATGGTTTTCTTTAATTTTTTAAAAATAATCTGACTGTTGTTGTAAATTAAAACAAAGTCATTTCTTATAAAGACTACACTTATCAAATTTGTCTACACTTATATTCCAAGTATCTCACTGCTGCCATATATATATGTGAATTATTATCCTGCCCTATGTACCTTGCACCACCACCTCCCACCTGGGAAAACCATTTGACATGTTACTAGAAGAAAAGTATATATCTGCATCGCAACTACTCTGCCCTTATATTTCTAGTGGTCCTGACCTTACCCTGTGAATGCTAACTCTTATATTCCATGTCATTCTGACCTTCCTGTGAATGCTAACTCTTATAGCCCCTGTCATTCTGTCCTTACCCTGTGAATGCTAACTCTTATACCCCCTGTTGTTCTGGCCTTACCCTGTGAATGCTAACTCTTATAGCCCCTGTCATTCTGGCCTTACCTTGTGAATGCTAATTCTTATTGCCCCTGTTGTTCTGGCCTTACCCTGTGAAAGCTAACTCTTATAGCCCCTGTCATTCTGGCCATACCCTGTGAATGCTAACTCTTATAGCCCCTGTCGTTCTGGCCTTACCCTATGAATGCTCTTATATTTGCAGTAGTTCTGTCTAACCTATGATCATTTGCCACCCACAGCTGACTTTGTTCAATGAGGACATTGCAGTGACAAAATTAAACCTGAAAGAGGTGGCTGGAGTGTCCATACAGGCACAGAGAGTTAGTTTTTACGACTACTTTCATGTATCACCCATCAAGGTAACTATAAATGCTCTTTATTTCTTTGCCATTTTTTTTGTTTTGTTTTTTGCGCATGTTTATCTGTATGGTATTCAGTGATCATGTTGGCAGGCACTGAGGAAAACTCTTGACTTAATTTTAGGAACAACATTAAAACATCACTAAACTTTAACACTAATTTTTATGAAAAACTTAATTTAAATTCTTTATGTTTGTTGGTTCCTCATACTATGACTATTACTGTAGCACTGTTACATCCACAGTTCCATGCTAGTCCTCCCATACTATGATTGTTACTGTAACACTGTTACATCCACAGTTCCATGCTAGTCCTCCCATACTATGATTGTTACTGTAGCACTGCTGCATTCACAGATTCATGCTAGTCCTCCCATACTATGATTGTTACTGTAACACTGTTACATCCACAGTTCCATGCTAGTCCTCCCAAACTATGACTGTTACTGTAACACTGTTACATCCACAGATCCAGCTAGTCCTCCCATACTATGACTGTTACTGTAACACTGTTACATCCACAGATCAATGCTAGTCCTCCCATACTATGACTGTTACTGTAGCACTGTTACATCCACAGTTCCATGCTAGTCCTCCCATACTATGATTGTTACTGTAGCACTGCTGCATTCACAGATTCATGCTAGTCCTCCCATACTATGATTGTTACTGTAGCACTGTTACATCCACAGTTCCATGCTAGTCCTCCCATACTATGACTATTACTATAGCACTGTTACATCCACAGATCCATGCTAGTCCTCCCATACTATGACTATAACTGTAACACTGTTACAAGATCCATGCTAGTCCTCCCATACTATGACTATAACTGTAACACTGTTACATCCACAGATCCATGCTAGTCCTCCCATACTATGACTGTTACTGTAACACTGTTACATCCAGAGATCCATGCTAGTCCTCCCATACTATGACTATTACTGTAGCACTGTTACATCCACAGATTCATGTTAGCTTCTCCCTGCAAGGTGGTTCATTAAGTGACAGCCCGCAGGCTAACATCATGGGCGTGTTCCTACAGAGTGTTGGTGTGGTCCTCACAGACATACAGGATGTTGTCTTCAAGTTGGTGCACATTTCTCTCTCTGTTTCTTATTTAGTTCTTTATTTGGTCAGATTTGCCACCAGATAATTGCCTTTAAAAATATTTCATTATAAATTTTTCTGTGTTTTTGCTTTTCAAATATACATTAACAAAATCAAATCTAATTTTAAAATATATATATTTTTTTAAAAATAAAGATACTGAAATGTATGCAAGAAAGTCCTAGTAAATGTTTCAATACCACCAAAAAAATTATTGCGGAAAACAACCAAAAAAAAACCAAAAGAAGCAAAACACCCAACAATTTCAACTTTATGTTTTACTTTTGAAAGTTTTTCCCCTCGTAGGACCCTATATACTGGTTCTATAGCCCATTTTTTCATAACCCGACTTCCCTCCGCCCTCTTTTGGAGGCACAAGTATTAAAAGTATGTAACCCGCTCGTAAGCCGACCCCACCAAAAATTATAGGACAGCGTAAACAAAATAGTACACTTTTTTTTAAAACTTCATTCTACAGTCGAACCCACTTACCTCGAGCTCGGTTAGCTCGACCACCCTATTATGTCGACGTTTTTTATTGGAACCGCCAAATTCTCTCTTTGTCTTAGCATTTTCTCGTCGTTTAATTCGATTTTTTTAAGTCGCCGAAACCTCATAACACGAGCACAAAAAAGGGTCAAATTTGCCACTAAACATTGGTTATCTCGATCCCCATGACCAATCGCCAGCTTTTGAAAATGTTAGCTATGATTTTTTTATAACCAAGGGAAGGGACTAGGGACCAAGTTTCTGCCTCACAAGGGTCTGCTGGTGACGTCACAGCCCACTTGCGTTTTGCTCTCAGCGCTGTGTTGCTTCTGGTACTATGGCTATGGCAATCGCCGGCTTTTGAAATTCTTAGTTATTTGTTTTTAAGCAGACGATTAAAGGCAAAAAAACAACAAAGCATTATAGACTTTTTAAAGAAACCAAAGTAACTGCATATATACGATACGTTACAGAGATGTGTTGGAGAATAATAAAAGTTTTTATCGATAATCGACGTTGGTTTTTATTTTAAATTTGTAAATTTCTGCTGTCAGTTGGTGCACATATACCTTTTGTTGTTAGCAAACATGTATGTACAATTTTATAGCATGCCGATAGCTTCATCAAACAAATAACGGCAATGCAGTTGTGTTAAAAAAACTCCAAAAACACGTGCATGAACATTATCATTTATTAACGCTAGTGATGGGACGATACCAAATTCATAGGCTGCTTACTGTAAACAAGGCTCCCCAGATTTTAAAATATATAATATAACAGACTACAGACAGTTTACCCACCCCCACTCTCAATCTCCCACACCATTGTTGTTGGTTAGTCCTATTAGCATCAAGTTACCGAAGNTGTAAGCTGAGGGGACGGACCCAAAGAAGATGATTAGGAAGAGAATGGTTCGGGGACAATGAGGGGATGTGTAGGTTACTTATTTGTGTAGCTTGTAAGGAAAATCAAGCAAGTGGCTTCGAAGGCACAGTATCGCTCAATCTGGGAATCACCGCAAAACGGCGTTATATTTAAACTTAAACGGTCTTTAAAAACGAACGCTGTTCTCTGGAAACAGAGTTCTATAAATTATAAATTAAAGTTCCGAACGGTCTTAACAACCTTAAGAAAGAGTGAAGAAATAGGGTCCCGATATTCCGATACGATTCTGATTAATCGTCCCATCACTAATTAACGCACAACACGTACATAAAGAAATTTCAAGCGCATGTTAATATTTTGCCGCCATATTGGTTTTCGCTTTAACTCGATCATCGGTTATGTCGATGCCATTTTTCATACCCCCAACGCCGTCGACTTAAGCGGTTTCAACTGTATATCGGTCATGATTTGTCTACTTTGTACTACCTATCTTTGTCTTTGTGCTCTTTGTTAGGCAAGAGTTACTGTTATTTTGTTTCTTTTGTAATCAGTGTCTAGTGGTATATGTTAAAATTTGTTGTTGAAAACAATAATTTTTAAAACGACCTTGATGATCTACAATAACAACACTGATACTCAATGTACATTCAGAAATCACCCACCCGCTCGTAAGCTGACCCCTTAACTTTTCCCCCTAGATTTTGTCCAAAAAATGATCGGCTTTAGGACACATATGTATGGTAGTTTAGCACTAGACATGATCTCCAAATGTTAACATTATGTTTGACTTAAGAAAGTTTTTTCCCTTGAAGTAGTTTATCACAATATATCATCATGTCCAAATGTTGCCATCTACAGACTGGGTTACTTTGAGAGAAACCATTCTTTCTACAACAACAGCCAGCTTACCAGTGAGATCATCCGTCATTACAGCGGACAGGTAACAGAAGTTTTCACTTTCATCATCAAGTGCATCTTTTGTTAAAGTCAAAGTAAAATCAAAACATGTTAGAGGCACATTAGTAGATAAAACTTTCCACTAAAATGAGGAAAATAAAGCAAGTGGTATTATTGTCTATTTCAAGGCTGTCAAACAGATGTATGTGCTGGTGCTAGGTCTTGACGTGCTAGGAAATCCATTTGGACTGCTGCGGGGTTTGTCTGAAGGAATAGAGGATCTCTTCTATGAACCATACCAGGTGAGTGTTGTCATTCAATGAACCTGAACCATAACAGGTGAATGTTGTCATTCAATGAACCTGAACCATAACAGGTGAATGTTGTTCAATGGACCGTAATAGGGGAATGTTGTTCAATGAACCATAACATGAGAATGTTGTTCAATGAACCGTAACAGGGGAATGTTGTTCATTGAACCATAACATGTGAATGTTGTTCAATGAACCACAACAGGTGATACATGTTGTTCAATGAACTATAACAATAGATTGTTGTTCTTCATTATAAAACCAAAGCAGTTGAGTGTGGTTCTATGAGTCATAACATATACATGTTGTACAATGAACCTTTTCAGGTTATTGTTCATGTCTGTTGTAAATAACTCCTGTATTGAAAGTTGCCTCTGTGAAGGAAATTCAAACAAGTAGCTAATTTTCTGAAGTGAAATCTAAATTAAAGTAATATCCCAAAACTGAAGAAAGTAGTTTATGAAACACACTTTATAGTTTTAAAGAAACAAACAATATGAGATTTATAATAAAAGACATATTAATATTTTTATAATATGTATCTAAATTTTAGCTGAAGTAAAACATTGTATTTAAAAAAACTCTAGATAGCTTATGAATTCATTTTAATGAGGCAAGCTGAGCATACCTGACCAGATGTGTTCCTGACCAGATGTGCGATGTGTGCCTGGTCTGACTTATGACCAATCATCATAATTCTTAAAATATATTTAGTTATTGCCTAATTTTTTAGGTAACATTTGTCTATCATTGGTTTAATTTTTGCCTTGCATAATGAATAATCGTTAGACACAATGATGACTGGGTCATTTATCTTAAGAGCCATCCATAGATAGGCAGATTCATGTATCATATGAACCAAGCATATATTAAAGGCATCATTTATCAAGTAAAGGCCATTTCTCTTTCTGACCACAGGGAGCTATTCAAGGACCACAAGAGTTTGCTGAAGGACTGGCTCTAGGCGTCCGCAGCTTGTTTGGTCACGCTGTTGGTGAGTGTAGACAGATAATCCTTTAGCTTATGATAAGGGTGTATCGGAATCAACTTTTTGAAATCAAGTCACAGCCAGATTTGGCCAGATTTATGAAGTGAAATCCAGTAAAAATTTCCGGATTCAAGATTTGCCCCAGCCAAAATCTGGTACACCCCTAGATTATAAGAACTGAAAAAACAATTTCAGCAAATTAAAAAACACATCACTTAAAACTTAACTCTCAAAATGAATTGAAAATGTAATTAATAAAATTTTTTTTTTTTCAAATGTTTTACATTAAATGAATTGATAGTTATGTGTGTTACTATTTTTATGTAAAGTGCTGTTAGCCCAATTGCTTGCTGCAGAATTGAGCTATATAAATTATCAATTTTTAATAAAGGGCAAAACTGATGTCCGATAGTGGAATATTAAAAACACATTTTATCCAATTTTGATGATCAGGCACCACAAACAAAAATTGTGTATTGCTCGATCTTTAATAATGACTTTATATTTTATAATTTTTGTTTTATAAAATTTAAAGACCTCAAACAAATCCATTGACATTTCGTAAGCAGTAAGGCACACCACTAAAAAACCTGGCCAGTTAGGCACTAAATAAACCAAAACCTTGTTCTGTGATCCCCAGGAGGTGCCGCTGGTGCTGTGTCCAGAATCACGGGAACCCTGGGCAAAGGTCTGGCAGCACTGACACTGGACGACGACTACCAGAAGAAACGACGTGAGCAGCTCAACAAGAGGCCGGCCACTGCCACAGAGGGGTTTGCCAGGGGAGGGAAGGGTCTAGTCATGGTGAGTGGATGGGGCACTGTTACATCACCACACTAGGGGGGAGGGGAGGGTCTACTCCTGGTGGATTATGTATTTTTACATCCCCACACTAGGGGGGAGGGAAGGGTCTTGTCATGGTGAGTGGATTGTTACATCACCACACTAGGGGGAAGGGTCTAGTCATGGTGAGTGGATTGTGGATTGTTACATCACCACACTAGGGGGGGAGGGTCTAGTCATGGTGAGTGGATTGTGTGGTTACATCACCACACTAGGGGGGAGGGGAGGGTCTACTCCTGGTGGATTATGTATTTTTACATCCCCACACTAGGGGGGAGGGAAGGGTCTTGTCTTGGTGAGTGGATTGTTACATCACCACACTAGGGGGGGACGGAAGGGTCTAATCATGGTGAGTGGATTGTGTGGTTACATCCCCACACTAGGGGGGAGGGAAAGGCCTTGTCTTGGTGAGTGGATTCTGGATTGTTACATTACCACACTAGGATTGAGTGAAGGGTTTTCACATTCTGTCCCCAGTTAAAAATTGTATTATCAGATTTAGATGGTCTCAATGCAGAAGTATAAGTTTATGTATTAGGTGCAGCTGACACCAATATTGTGTCCATTTAGCTGATAGTCTCAGAGTGAAATAGTTTTATTTTTTACATCTGGATGTAAAAGTTTGTATAGTGCAATTTGAGTGATTATTTACATGAAAAGAAAATAACTCAATGATTAAGTCAAAGTTGAATATATTAAGTGTAAAAACTGTTAATGTAGAAATATTATTTTAAAATATTTTTAAATGATACAACTTAGTACCTATATATATATATATTTTTTTTTTTAACTCTTAAAGTCGCAGAAGGGTTTGCAATAAACTGCCGCCTCAGTCCCGTAAGGATTTCCCGTATTACGATCAATCGGTTATGAAATTAAAAAATTTGCATAAAATCCATTTATAATATCATTGACATACAGACTTCATTTTTTAGGCTAAGAATGGTTATTTTACGCATCCAAAAGATTGTACTGAGTTTAAAACAATATTTACCTGTAGTTTAGTACTATTATTTTAGTAATAAAGTATAGCGAAAACGTATCTGCGAAAAAAAAACCAGTTAAACTACCAAAAACATCGCAAATCGAGCGATAACACTAGCGCGGGCATTGGCCGCCATTGCCGGAAGTTGATTACATCATTTTTCAAGCATTGAAGAGTTTTTACTATCCGAGATCTCATTTCTAATGAGAGTGGTATCTAGGGACGCATTACGACGCTTTACGGATAGCGGGAAGAGACGCATTACGACGCTTTGCGACTTTAAGAGTTAATATTGCATTCAGGTCAACCTTTTAAATAATAGTAAAGAAATATGAAATATGCATCTTTATTGCGTTTTCTATTATTTAATTTGAAGGGGTCGGTACATATGATTATTATTTTTTTTTTACAAATAACTGTTTCCCCTTACGATTGTGACCAGGGTGTGTTTGACGGCGTGACCGGCATAGTCAGGAAACCAATGGAGGGTGCTAAACAAGATGGTGTGGCTGGATTCTTCAAAGGTAGGTTGTCATCTGATGGTGGGGGTGTCAAGCTCACAGTGTCATTAACACTTTTTAACCCACAAACTGTGTATAGAATCATTCTGTAATGTGGAGGCTTTTTTTTATCTTTTTGGGTGCAGTCAGAAATATAAAAAAATGCATACAAATATTGTTAGAAAGGGGAATGTATCGATATTATGTTTGCGCTTTTAACCACCCCCTCAAAAACAAATCATGTGACCTTGACCTTAGAATGCTCACCCACAAAATGTTTTACAAATTTTTTAAAACTTTCAAATACCCCTAACATAATTTTATTTAAAGATTCTATGAAAACACTTATAAAATATGATAGATATTTCATTTATCTTTCAGAAAATGTATGGTTTCAAAAAGTTTTGAGTACAAATAAATTAATAAATCCTTTATTTTACCAGTGAAAGACATATCTATTGGTCTATTTTTGCAAAACTCATTGTTGTGGAACAGGGAAGAAAAGTTTTGTGGTGTTGTTGCTGTACACTGTTCACTAATGTTTTTGGTTGATTTGTGCTGTCTAACTGTGAAGTTTATTACATTTACATGAAAATCAGATGCAGCAGTCACTGCAACCCATCAATTCTCTCCTGAATGTGCAAATTTGATGTCAAATTGGGATTCATGACTAGCATTAGGCATAGGGCTAAGACTAGCACAAATACTAGTACATTGGCGGATTCACTACAACTAGAATCCGAGCTGAGATTATCATGTGGAATAATACAATCATCACCTCTATCACTTAGATATTCACACATCAGGCTTTAAAATATATTTTTATCTTTTTTTCAACCTATACCCGAAGGTCCAACTGTAGAATTATCCATTTTGACTCAAAAATTGGCCTAAGAAAACAGTTTATAAAAGACGTCGATAAAAAATACTTTTCTTAAAGTTTTTAACTGCTAGCTTGACCCGGAAGAAGATTTAATTAATAATAAAAGGAAGTGGCTAAGTTTACGATAAAATAGTGGATTGGAAGTTGCTATTTGGTCATGATTTTTGTCGGCCGATTTTATCGCCCGTCACTGTACAAAATGTGCCGATCAGCCAATTTTTTCGGCCGACCACAGTTTGTGGATTAATGATAGTTAAAAAATTTAAATCTACATACTACAAAGTCTTTAATGTATGAATTGACTCATGTAGCTAAACATTGCACAAAAAATAGTGTTTTCCTCTTTTATTTAAAATAACTCAATTAAAACTTGGTTAATTTGTTTAAAATTTTGAAATTTAGAAAATGATCATCTATCCCAATAAATACTGTGTCCCAGGAAAGTAATTATTGCAAATAATTACTTTCAAGGGACACAGTATTTATTGCAAAGTCTCCCATTAAATTCCTCTCACATCTATCTACAGTATTGTATAACTCTATTTCTGTACTGTCTAACTCTACCCACTGTATTGTCTAACTCTACCTACTGTATTGTCTAACTTTACCCACTGTGTTGTCTAACTCTACCCACTGTGTTGTCTAACTCTACCCACTGTGTTGTCTAACTCTACCTACTGTATTGTCTAACTCTACCCACTGTGTTGTCTAACTCTACCCACTGTGTTGTCTAACTCTACCCACTGTGTTGTCTAACTCTACCTACTGTACTGTCTAACTCTACCCACTGTGTTGTCTAACTCTACCTACTGTATTGTCTAACTCTATCTCCTCTATTTCATTATATCCATTAAGCATCACCTCCTATTATATTACTCTCACTTCTGACTACTGTACCGTCTTAACTCCACCAGGTGTTGGTAAAGGCCTTGTTGGTGTTGTGACACGTCCCACCTCAGGTGTTGTTGACTTTGCCAGTAGTTCTCTGGAGGGCATCAGAAGGTAAACATAACACTAGTTACAAATAGCTGAGTCACTTGACCTCAGTGTTACTTTGTTATTGTTTTGACATTGTAAAACGTTAGTTTTTATTTAACTGTTTGGTCTGTTGATTTTGGTTTCTAACAAAATGTGATTCGCCCTTGCTAGGAATCCATTTAAGTTAGGGGTCACAGCTGGTAGTGCTCTTCAAGCCTTGACCTTTGACCTAAAAAGAAGAACCATTGAGAGCACTTAACAAAAAACTGATGACTGCTGTCAGTTTCTATAACTTGGAATCTTTGGTGCAACACTTTCAAGACATCAAGTCAGAAAAACTCAGAAATTTAGTGACTATGTATTTAGAATTATATCCTGACACAAAAACATATACTCAAATGTAGAGTGAAAAGTAAACAATAAAGGGACCTCTTCATCTTAAAATATGACCAACTTTTACAATTTTTTACGATGAAATATTTGAATTGTCAATTTAGTCTGCAAGTTATCGAGTGTTAAAGTAATTAATGTAAAAATCTGACCACCATGTTCACAGAATCACTGACTTTAGTGAAGAGATCCATCGCTTGAGGCCCCCTCGTAGGTTCAACAAAGATGGCATTGTGCGACCTTACATCCAGGAAGAGGCTGAAGGCTACAACCTCCTTCTGGAGACAGACAAGGGCAAGTATGTGGAGTCTGATGAGTACGTCACCCATGTGAAGACCAGAGAAGACGGGAAACTTGTTTTCATCATCACAGATAAGTAAGTCCTCTGTGTTATGGTTCTTCAATTTTTGCATAATAATTAGTATCACAGAGTGAACAATTGAACAGTCTTGTAAAATACACTAGCACAATTTTTAAAATACAAATATTTTTGTAAACTAATAACATTGCTAAAAACCTATTTTGTACATTACAGAGATGGATAAAATTAAATAGAATCGATACCAAAATTTAAAAATAACTGTTTTTTGATGATATGTAATATACAAATAACTAGCTGGTGTATTTGCTACATGTTAGCCTCAGCTATGGGCTGATGGCAATTAGGTTAAAAAAAATAACTATACTTTCAAGTACAAAAATGTAATGAATTAATGCTTTCTTCAATAGTGTTAACTCTATCCCTTTCCAGACCAGCATGCTCATTGCGTTTGATGTTTAAATACTCTTTATCAAATAAAAAAAGGCATCAAATTTTTCTTAAATTCTTCATTTTCACATTTTCTCCATTTTGGAATATTCAATATTTTTGTTTTGATAGAATAAAACATTTACATTTAATACATTTTTAAAGTCAGCAACCTGTGTACCATTATACAAAATTCAACTTTAATGACTAAGACACTGAGAGAGTTAATCATTATCAGCTGTTACAAATTTTAATTAACACATCAGAAACATTTGTCAGGGGAGATTAACTCTTGCTTTATTTCCAGACGCATCATGCTGGCCAAAAGAGGAGAGATATTCGGCTCCTGGGACACTGAGTGGATGTACACATACCAGGAGCTGAAGGGAGCCCCAAAGCTCTCACCCAAGGGAATTGAAATTTTACTCAAGGTATTGTTTTGGCCAGGGTCATTTCAGTTATCTTGGAGTTTGCTTGGAAATTAAGGCTACATGAAGAAAGTTTTAAACACAATTTATTAACACAATTGTTCTGTACTTTTTTGTCCTCCCATTGTGAAATCATGTGACTTTCTTATCACAGGAACGAGAGAAGAAAAAACTATTTGGTAGCAATGTCAACAAGAAAGACTTGCATATATCAGACACTAAAATTGCACAGGTAAATCTTACATGAATCCCATAAGTCTTTGTAAAATATTTATCCTTAATTTTCATTGATTTCTGCATGTGCTGCCACTCAGAGGTGTCACTAGGGTTGGGGTCAACCGGGGCGGTAGCTCATGGTGTCACCTGGGGTGGCCCACCCCCTCCCCACACTCCTAGTGACGCCACTGCTGCCACTACCAGATCCTATTGCTGTCAAATGATGCTGGAAAATTATTTTTAAATTTTTTTTTAAAGTGAGAAATTGGGGGGGGGGGGGGGGTGGTGGTGGTGATAAGTTGGGATACAAACTCATCACTTTGTCTTGCTTCACCTCAACTGCTGGAGTCATAAACCATAACTCTGCTTCATAATGTAACACCTTTAGCAATGATTTTTCCCTCCTCCATTACATCACTCAGTACTTGAAACCATTTTTTAAGTTATAATAATTGTAAGTACCATTACATTTTAAGAAAATGATGTTTATTGTTCTGGTCTGACCTTTTTTCTCAAGACAGCATTATATCTTTGTACTTTGGTTCTTAAGTACAAATTCATTCAATCTGCAATCTTGCCCAAAGTAATTGGTTTTTAAGTACTACTTCTGTCATACAGCAATCTTGCCCAAAGTAATTGGTTTTTAAGTACTACTTCTGTCATACAGCAATCTTGCCCAAAGTAATTGGTGTTTAAGTACTACTTCTGTCATACAGCAATCTTGCCCAAAGTAATTAGTTAAGTACTACTTCTGTCAAACTGCAATCTTGCCCAAAAGTAATTTTAAAATTAGAGACTGCAAAATTCCAGTTGACAAAGAACATGTCAAATAGAATAGCCACAAAGTTACTTGATGATAGTTACCTAGAAAAGAAAATTTCTTATTCAATCTCAATTATGGTCAATGTTTTTATTAAATGTAAACATTCAGTTGCTTTTGTTCCCCAGGCGATGCTTTCTAAGATAGTTGAGATTATGGAGGCAGAACGAGTGGAAAGTGGAGTGTAGTGGCCCAGGTAACGGCCACTGGATGACAAGTGCAAGTTCACTCATGCAAGACATATGCTGTCTTTAAGTGCTGTGTGGTTTCCACGTTGTTTTGTTCCTCAGCAAGAATGGAAATACTAAGTTTGATTGTTTCAGCGTCACCAAATGCAAGTGTATGGAATGTGTGGGGACTGAACTATCGAAATAAAACTTGCAGGTCATGGGTATAATCTGAGCCTAGCATAAAATGACTTTCTTTGATTATTGAAATAAAACTAGAAGGTTATGGGTATAATCTGTGACCCAGTATAAACTGACATTTGTATAATTAAACAAACATTTCTTTTAAGCGTTCTTATGATGAGCTTGTAAATGTTCAGCTTATAGATAAATACTCCTATTCTACATTACAACTATAGCTGTAACTGCTTGTCATTTATTTTGAAGGATGAAATGGAATGCAATATTGACATTTTTCATTCTTTCTTTGATCAATTGCTATTTCCTCAACTTTGAGATTAATCATCTTTGAGCCACTGAATGCACTGAGTTATAAATTTGTTTACTGTTGTAAGGGAGATGACTCTTGGGAGGGTTGAGATTTTGTTTTACTATTTAGTTTTATCATTGCAGTGTTGTAATATGATGTCTGGAAATTAGGGTGAGCCTGTATAACTTTTTTTTAAAAATGTGGGTACATGTCATATGTCATTTGTTGTAGTTGTCAGGGTTGTGTCTAAATATGCAAACACACCCGTGACATGCTGGTAAAATTTGTAGGCTATGTTGGCAAGCTCACATGCCACTGAAAAGCTGACATCTGTCTTGAAACATTTCCCACATGTTTAGGCACAATGTTGTGTCTCACTAATGATATCTCACGTATACTGTGTGTGTCTCACTAATGATATCTCACGTATACTGTGTGTGTCTCACTAATGATATCTCACATATACTGTGCGTGTTTCACAACTACATATGACATCTCACACGTACTGTTTAAAATGTTTGCCTGTGGTCTTCAACATTTCTCAACTTCAGTCATTTCTCCATCGCAGAATAATTTTATAACCAATATATTATCATCCAATACTTGTCATTTACAGTAATATTGATTCAATATATTAAAAATGTCCACAATATATTTGCAGTGTTAATTTCAATTCATTTGTGGGACAGTAGCTGTTTTGTTCTTTTTTTAAAAAATTAGCTATGTTGATATCAATGAGCTACTATAGTTATTTGTTGGCTATTTTTTTGTGTTCAATTTTTAAATGATTACAAAGTATTAGTGCTTCTTTTGCAACTATTACCAATAATTTGTGCTGTAGTTTTCAAAGTTACTTTTACTTTTGCTAGGTTTTAATTTAAAAATTTATCTCCATATTTTCAAAAGATTGTTTAATGTTCATGTCATTTTGTAATTTTTTGTTTACTTTGATACTTCAATGCTTTTCTCTTGAGGACTTTAACTATTGGTCCAATATTGTTACGGTAGACATG
This sequence comes from Radix auricularia, assembly GCA_002072015.1. Lineage (NCBI taxonomy): Eukaryota > Metazoa > Mollusca > Gastropoda > Lymnaeidae > Radix > Radix auricularia. The sequence goes on from MUZC01004466.1 coordinate 596,351, forward strand.
TTTTTCTGTTCAAATTTTACTTTTATAAACTTGAGTGCTTTTCAAAAATTCATCAGTGGAATAACTATTACAATCATTTTTTGTTTTACTTCTAATTTGTTTAAACTATCTCTAATTGCTGAAAGAAAAACTTTGTTGTTATTATTTTGTTGCTTGTCAGTGAGCTATGGCGCTGCTCTTCAGTCCATTTCTACCCTGGTCAAATTCCTTTTGTGTGCAATACTTTGAATAAACACACAGTCAACTAAGTTGTTTGGCTTTGCAAACTTTCTTGGATATAATTGCAAATAATTCTACATTAATGGTTAGAAATAGCTGATTAAATCCAAAAAATAGTTGCTTATTATAACAGTTAGCTGGGTATAAGTTAGTGCTTATTTTTTTTTTAAAATGTAACTTGTATTATTATTATAAAATAGTTATATTTTAATCTTGCAGAAGTTTTTTCCGCCAAAGTTTAGGTGATTATTACTGTTAAATAGACAAAATGACCCATCAGACACACTCTGCTCTTATGTCTTTATCCATGAAATCAAGTAAGCAACATAAGCAAAGCAAAAGTATTTTTTATGCTACAACTGAGGTGAATAATACACTGCACAACATTTAATTCATTATTCTCAAACTTTTGACAAAATCACAGCTTTCCTTGTTATAACTGCTCTATTATTTTTCTCTTCAGTGCAATATTTTGTTTCTTTTACATTTTTTTTTTTTATTTCTTAAAACTGTATCATTTGACCTGTATAAGAATTCTTTTTTCTTGACAAAAAAACAAACAAAACAAACAAACAAATGCAAAATAGGTAAATATCAGTTTGTTTTACATAACAACAACTAAAAAAAGAAATACCATTTATTTTCCCTTTTTATTCAAAGGGAATTCAAAGCTTCTTTTTCAAATAGGAAAAATGTCCAGCAATATTTAAAACAAATAAAAATAAAATTGGCTAAATTTAGAATTGATTTGTGGTCTAATATAGGACATTTTACAAATGAAATGCTTACTAAAGAAATAGAAAGAAAAATCATTGTCCATAAGAATGTCTTAATTAACACTGATTAAGCCCTGATTAAGAGGAAAATAATGATTTTTTTTCCTCACAAAGTTATGGAATTTTGAATTTAATGAAAAAATATAAACCTAGATTTAAATTTAATGACTTAAATTTGTAATAGAGGGAAAATTCTGAAAATAAAATTTGAAGTTAAAGTCAGTTATATGGACATAATGTGTTATAAAATGTGAGTAATATTTTAAGCCATAAATTTTAATCTTTCTGACATTAAAACCACAAAAGGCATAAAGTAATGTATTTGTTTACCTTGTCTTTATTTGGTTTGACAGTTATAATAGTTCTAGAAGAAAAGGCAAGTGCCCAAGGTTGCAGTTGCATGTGTAAGGTTTTAATTTGGATGACTCTATGCAGCTATCTGAAGTTTTGACATTAGTATTGTTTCTCCAATCCCATTTAATAGCCACTTCATAATGGTATGAAAGCTCATTTTTTGCCTACATTCTTGATCATGGCAGCACAAATCATGCAAGTTTGTCTTCTACTGTGCATTTTTAAAAAACAATTACTGTATTTCTCTATGTACTAGTACTAGCTTAAAATGTTATAGTTTATGCCAGATCATAGAACTCATTCATTGAGTCATTGTAGTGGTGGCCCTCCTGTGTATCAACCTGTGACATTTGACACCTCCCTTCCGTCCCTCCTCTTCACATCACCACGTACACAATGAATCTAACACACATGCTTGGAGTCATTGTCATACTTGTTGTTGAAGAAGAAAATATGTAAACTTTGTCACATAGCTTGTCAAAAAAAAAAAATTAATAAATTGGGATTACTGTTGTAAATGGAAATGCTAAAGCAAGAAAACAAATTATAAGACTTTTAGATTTTTTTCCCCAGTGTAAATTTATAATATAAAGTTAAAATTTTAAAACAATTTTTTTAATAAATTTAGCTATTGAATTTTTTCATGTTTTAAAAAAAATTGTAACTGGCAAGCAACATACATGGCTCTACATTTCTGGAATACCAATCCTGTCATTTATACAGCTGCTGTTCAGTTTTTCCTGTGGCCTTTCTCTAAAATCCATGCCAAACTCCAGATATTATAATGCTTAGATTTCTACATAGCAACAATTGTGTTAATATTTTCCTGTCTTGTTATGATTTCTTGCTGGAGGTTCCAGAGTGCATGATGGGTAACTTTCTTCTCAACTAAATCTCTACATAAACATGATGGTAAATGTACAGCTGAGTATTTTCATGTAGAAACTTTCATTATTTATCTTTAACAAAAATTGATGAAATGTTTTTAAAAAATTTACTCAATAATTTTTTGCAGTTTTCTAGAGATGCAGAATTCGCTACCTAAATTTTTGCTTTTAGAAAATAACATGTAATCATTAACTTTTATTTAAAAACATTATTGTTTAACCACCAAGAAATGAATCACTGATACTAGGGTTGCTGTAGATATTTTTTGGCACTTTACTGTTGTTTGTATCACTGAGGGACTTGATCAGTTCAACTGTACCTCTGTTCATTGGCCCTATCCTTGCAAAGTTGGGTTTTCTACTCTATTTTGATGTATGTTTTATATTGTGTGTCATTGATACTTATTAACATGTCAGTGAATACGACCACTGGTGCACAACCAATACATCACGGTGGGGGGGGGGACCTCTCTCCCTAAACAAAAATACTCTACTGGAATGTCTTTAAATGTCGAGCACCAGTGCTCCAAAGTGTTTAGTCTTTAGTTGTGGTCAAATATTCCTGTGGTTTTTCAGTACACTCCTGTGTTGTGTATGCAATTATTGTGTAAATTTTGTGCAAACTTCCATTCATCAAGATCTCATCTTATATATTTTTTTCTTTTAAGAGAATTCCTTTTTGTCCGGTCTTTATTTTGTATATATGTTTCAACATCTTCTGTTTCATTAGAGGTTTTATAACATAATCCTAAAATAAAAGTTGAGAATGTGCTGATCCACTTCATTAAAGAACAGATGTCTGCTGGATTATATTAATATTATATATTTCTTTGATGTTATGTCATTATGTTGAAGTAAAAGAATTTGCAAACTCACTTAAGGGTGCATTCAATAGCAGGCAATCATTTCTTTCAATTCCTTTTTTGCATTACATTTCAATGAATAGATCCTTTCTATTACTTTATAATCTCCCCAACAAATCCAGCAGATGTATTTTCTCAATAATTAAAACTAACTGTAATAATCTAAATATCATTGAAGCTTATGTTTTTAAAAGTTATAGTATTATTTTTTAAGGATTTTGTGCTTTAAGATGTTGTTATTATTTGAGAAAAGTTGTATTATTTAAAATTGGGAAATGTTTTTTTATTGTAAGTTAGAAGTTCCTTGACTTGAGTCCATCTTGAAACTCAATTATCATTTGTTTTATACAATTCTTCAAACACTGAAATAAATATTCCAACAATCTGTGAGACAAGCTGACTACAGCCCACATACCAGACATTGCGCGTGTATGGTAGTGTTCACTGAATGCATCTGTCCTAGAATGTACTGGTGAAACCCCATAAAATTCATGTTAGTTTTACACCAATGTTTTCTTTGCTATTTTTGTTTTTTTTTCAATTTAAGAATGTTCACATTTAAGGCTGCCATCTGCAACAGCAATAAGATCCACTCTCCTATTTTAAAATATTTTTTGGTAGTGTCTCTGATTTTCCCATAATCCTACCCCCCCCCCCTCCCTCAAACCAATCCGTGTTTTCCTCTCAATCCCATTCCCACTATTTGTGTTCATATTCATCATAAGTTCTAAATTGTTCAGTCTGCCATAAGATTTAATTTCTGTTATGTTTTTTTTAAAAAATGTTGTTGTACAATTTGTGTTGTTTAGTTTTTTCAATTTTTATTACTTTGCATTCTTGGTTGAACCCTGTGTTGTAAATTGTGTTTGAGCATTCATGGCTGTTTGTTTTATTTTAGACACTGGATTGTTTACCAGAAGGATCTATTCCTTACTTAGGCTGGCATGCTAGCAGTTGATTGTGACAAACAGTGAGGCAGTGCAGCAGCTAGTGGTGGTGAGGGAAATAATCAACTTAAAATCTAGTTTCCTTCCCCCTGTAAACATTGGGAATTCCCTCTAATTCTTATGCTGTTCCAAATGGTATGGTGCAGGTGCATAATTCTTAATTTCACACCCAGCCATTGTCATACTCAAAGCATTTTACCAACCACCAAGTATCCAGTTTACTCATCATTGACCATCGCCCAGTCTGTTTTGTCACATCCATCTGGCTAGCTGTCAGATTTAATAGATTTTCTGTTCAGTTATGAAGAAAAAATTAAATAAAGATATTAAAAAACATGTTTATGTTCTTAGGTGATTGTGTGTGTTGTTCTCAATTCTGGCAAGGATGCGCCTTGTCCGAACCAACGAGGAAATCAAACACACTATCAACATTTAAAACTAATAAAGTGATGTATAACCATTCCTCAGTACCTTTAGACTCTTTCGCGATTAGCCATTGTCATTTAAAAATTATAATAAATAATAATTTCCACCCATTTTACATGCGATTTCAAAATGTATCTAAAGAAAATAATATCTGGTCCTTTAAAGATTGTGGATAATGTGTTGAAGGAATAATATCTTTGAGTACAATTAATTATTTTTCTGAATTAGCTACAAGCCTTCACTTCTACTAAAACAATATCAATTTTTTAAAAACCACGCTGTTGGTGGAACCAAAAGATAACGTGTTTACACAATGGCCCATGGGGCCTTAAACCTTTTCTTTATGACACCCTTTTACAGCCAGCTACAAGTTCAATGTCAAGCATGGTGCTTTAGTTGTTCATGCTTTGGCTATGACCCCCCAATATATAATTTTAAAATATACCATTTGAATTAGAATATATTGAATTTATTACTAAAACTTTGGTAGTAAAAATGTTTCATTATTTTATATTGCTTTATTGGGATATCCTGACAATACTTTACATTTAAAACAAAATTGTGAAAGCGGGCCGAGCCCCATTTCCAACAGGGGTACAGCGCTATGTAAAGTATCAATTTATTTATTGATATATTAGAAATAAACAACTCGTTCCATTAGTATGTGGATGACCCGTTGCATTTAAAATACACTGTTGAGTTAAAATTAATGCAAAGCAATAAGACAACGTACATTAAAGAAAAAAAACAGCTACAAACTATATAAAATAAGGGGGGGGGGGGTGACGCAACTGAATGGAAGTAAATTTAGAATGTGATAAAAAGACTGATGGTTAAAAGTGGGACATGAAAAAAGAACGCTTTTTTAAACATTTCAATTCTCTCCGCTTTTGAAGAGTGTTAAATATTAGACACTTTAAATAATTTAATTCATTTTGGAAAAGTGTGAGATCAATTCACGGTAAGCGAAGAATGTTCATGGTTTAATGATTGTTATGTTTATGATATTATATCTATTGTGCTTGTCCCCAATCATACACAATGCTCACAACATGTAAGCACTAGGCAGAAAAATAAACTTGAAAGTGAAGCGAATGTGACAGCAACAGAATATATACTTGGTAAACAGTAAATTTAAAGCAGATCAATTGCCACAGATCTGAACAAATACATTTTTCAATTCATGTTTTGAATCTGTCTGTAATTTTTACAGTGTTGGACGCAGAGAATTCCATAGTAGTGAAGCTGCTAGCGTTTAGTACCCGAGCACTTCTCGTTTGATAAGCAGGGAGAATTTAAAAGCAAGATTGGGAGCAGCAACTGGAGGCAGATGCAGATAGTTCATACAAATTCGCAGTTCCAATAGGCCTTTCCGAGCCGTGTCAATTTATGCAGGAGCATAGACATAGAATTCTTTCTATTATTTTGTATTTTTAAAAATTTAACCAATCAATCCACTGTGGGCACATCGCACTTAAAAATTAAATTTATTCCTCCTCCCCCCTCGCCCAAAACCATCTCGGAACACCTACAAAAAAATTACAAGACTGTCTATTATTTATATAAAGTAATTTATTTAGTTAAGTCGATGCTGAAAGAAATCAGAATCTTGAAAACTCAAGCTCGTGCGGACAGCTTTACAAATAGCTGTAGCAGAAGTGACGAGCTAGATGGGCAAAATTTCTGAACTCACATTTGGTCCAAATTTATTCCTTTCCTCTCGTAATTGCCCTCTTTTCTGGAGCTTAATGGCCTTTTACAGGGTATCTGTAGTTAAACATTTGTTCAGTTCATAAGGAATTTGTTGATAATCAATATGTTTGAATAAATAAGAATTTAAACAAAAACATATAATATACTAGGAGCATGCTCATTAATAATAAACTTCTGAAATCGCTAACCTATTCTGTACCAATTGCGTCTTCATGTGTGACATCACGTCTTGGGTTAAATGGAAGAATGCTGTATAACCCTAAACAAATGGATGGTTAGATAAGGAATATAATAAAAACAATGGTGACAGAAATGTTTGTATATAAACTTTAGGGATGAAAAACATTTTTGTTACTAACACTTACATATAGGTACAGAATCTGTGACATTGTTTCTGCAACAACAGCAATTATTAGCTTTTAGCTTGTCATAGATTATATATTAAGTAAATTTTTAAGAATTCGAGTTTCAACATTCTAATCTATTAATATTAAAAACAAATTATGGAATCGATGTATGCCGTCATAAACTGTTCAGTTATTGTGGCATTCAAAACATTAATGATTAAAAGCAATATTTTTAAACCAAAGATTTTTACTTTAAAAATAAGTAGTATTCATATGCTATGGTAATTTGGTTTTTAAGTACATAAAGTATACTTTGTTAGTAGATAAGTATGTTTTGGTTGTGGGTAGAGTATGTTTTTTTTTTGGTTTAAAGCGTATGTTTTATAATTGTTTGGTATTCCAAGAATGCTTTGTTGGTACCTAAAGTTTTATGTAAAGTATGTTTCATTGGTATGTAATTTTTTTTTATTGGTACGTAGTGTACGTTTTTTTGGTATGTAAAGTTCGTTTCATGCATATCTAAAGTACAGTGCTGGATTACCTAAAAAGTACAAAGGCTTCATAGGGGCCCTAAAAATATCGTTTGTGTGTACATAATTAATGTACTCTCAAATATTTTGTGATTTGCGCAACGCCATTTTAGTTCAATTATGAAAACTCTTAGACCATAGATCTGCTATGATTAGTAACATATCTTAGGGGCCGTCTATAAAGTATGTTACGCTATTTTCGACAATTTTTACCCCTCCTGCCCTGTCACAATTTGTCACAAATCTCGGACACCCCCCCCTCTAAAGTACTTCACACTTTCGTACAAATATATATATATATATATTATTAACAAATAATTAAAATTTAACATAAAACACCGTGACGCCCCACGTGGCCGGACACCCCTCCCCCCTGTCACAAACTGTCACACTTTCTTACACCCCCTCCCCCCTCTGGAGCGTGACGTACTTTATGGACGGCCCCTAACAACCAAATCTTGCTCAACAATTAGCAGCTAGTGCTAGATAGGCTTTCAGAGGAGATAAATAATAGACGGAAGTGTTGAAAAAAAGTGAAAAAAGTTCTTGAACGAGCTATCTTATCTTATTTATTACAGACGCTCCTTCTATACAGAAGATTATTGCCCCTACGTAGTAGTCATAATTACTACGGAAAAGCGTGGATTACCTTATAGAATACAAAGTACAAAAATTAATTGCGCAAGAAAACAATACATTTGAGCTTTATTTACAAACTAACACTACTATAGGCGTTTCGGCTAATGCCTTCATTAGTACAATAACATGAAATACGTACTTACATAATTTATATTTAAATTCTTAAAACATATCATAGAATATTTATATAAAATAAAAAGATAGGAAAAAAAAAACAGGACACTTTTTCGTGCACATTTAGTTTGTGTATTTTGTATTTCACCATATGTACAAAGATCTATACAAAGATCCACCCATAGTCACGTGTATCAAAAAAGGAAGACAAGGCTGGGCAGTGCACGTTGAAAGGATGCCAGAATAAAGAGCAGCAAAAATTATTTACAAGCAGAAACCAGGGGGCAGACGACTCACTGGTCGCCCAAGACAGAGGTGGATCGATGATATGAAAATGGACCTACACCACCTGGGGGTTCGGGCATCGAGAAGGAAAGCCATCAAGGGATCCAAATGGAAGGATGTGGTGGAGCAGGCCAGGGCCCTACATGGGTTGTGGCGCCAGGGATGGTGATGATTTGGTATTTCATTTAAAAACTTTACGGCAGTCCCATTCTATATGATTTATTTGGCTTATAAGGAGGGGGGATAAGGAAGCATTTTGCTCTCCTTGTAATAGAAAATTTCTTGAATTACTCGAGCGTAAAGCTAAATACGGTTGGGTAGCAAAGTCAATAGTGCGCTCGCCTCACAAGCTGAGGGGCGTGGGATCGAGCCCACAAATAGCCACTATAAAAATGTTGAGAAATGACTAACGCTAAGAAAGTCGTCCGTTGACCTTGAGAGGGATCGGCGCCGCCAGTGTCTATTAAGCCCGAGAATGTTCTAATGGAAACATTAGAATCCCCCAGGACCTCGAAAAAAAAAAAAGGTTATGTGACTTTAAAAAAAAAGCTAAATACATAAATTATATCATTCGGTACGTAAAATATGTTTTGTTTGTAAGTTCCATATGTTTAATGTTTTATTAAGGAAAGTATGTTTTGTTTGAAGACTTACTCGACAACCCTCTGCCGACCACTGTCCTCGGCGACATAAGCCAGCTGACAAACAAGACGAGAGCAATGGTGAGCGTCAGCAGAGCGAAATAGCGGGCCAGAGAGGGTGACTTCATGCTCTTGTGCACTTTGTTCTCTACGTTAGACGAATCTTTGGAATCTTGTGGAGGTTTGAAATCACTGGCACCTGTCATTGTGGCGGTAGGATTGTAAAATATCAGCTGAGGTTAAACAAGAGTGTCTAGTAATGAAATAGTTCTGTTACTTAATAACCCAAGATTAGCCACAGATAAAGTTTGTCTTGTATGGCACGATTCTTTAACTAAATAATATGCCAATACAAAGCTACGAGGCCCAAAATTTCTATTAGGTAAATATATCAAGGCATCTGTTTAAAAAAAAAAAAAAAAATTTTCTCGGAGCAAAGCTTCTCAACAACACCAGTAACACCAAATAAACATCTTCTGTCTTCCAGGTCGTTGTCTAATGACACATGATTGCTATCTGTTGTCAAGGAATAAAACTAATTGTCATAAGGGTGATTCTCTTACGATCAACGGCCCTACCTTCCATACAGAATCGTCCGCGCCTCATGGCGTGGCACTGGTAACACGTCCCGTCATAGTTACAGATTTCTCTGGAGCAGGACAGCATGCAGATCTCTTCACAATCCAGGGCAAAGTAGGGCCGCGCGCATTCTATTTAAGAAAAGATTAAGCATGTCCAAAAACATATAGCCAGCTGCTGGTATTTATGGAATTCTTTATTTAACTCTTTTCTCTTTTATTACTTCATCTGTAATTACATGAAAAAAGGCATCTTCACAATCTTAAGCTGTGTAATTTACATAAACTAAATTATCTTGTATTAAAAAGTTTTAAAATGAAACAAAATTTAAAAAAAAGTAAATTATTAATTTAAGATATATTTGAGTATCAACTAACAATATTTTTGTAAGTCTAATGATTTTTTGATACATCAAAGAAAGACAATTTATATATATAAATTCTTTTGGCGGGAATGTTATTTTTTCTTATTGTATAGGCATGAACTCAGAGAGGATATTATCAATGAAATCAAGCGTACATAATTTAAACCTTTTTTCTGTGACAACTCTTTCACCTAACAAAATTGTACCTCAGAGTGAGTAGATAACTGTACGAGGATATTTTCGCCTCCTCTATAATAAAAGCGAAATGCTTCAACTTTCGGGCATTAATTTGTCAAAGCTCGCGCAATGGCTAATCATGAACCATTGATGAGAAAGTACTCACCTCCATATACCTCAATTTCACATACTTCCATGGATCCTTCGGTCACTTGAACGATTATGATTGACACCTCTGGTCTCTCTGGTAAGGCGATGTTGATGATACTGTCCGAAACCTCGTTCTGTATGTGAACAAACTTAGCCTCATAGCGCTCGTCCCAACCTTTGACCTTCAGGGACAGTCCATCCAGGTTTTCTAGTGTATCGTAACAATTATTTTTTTTAAAAAAAATTCTTGTGTAAATATAGTGAAAGTTATAGCAGAATAATTGAAGAAAACTATCGACCGAATAATCATGATTAAAACACGTCAGAAAAGATCCTTTTATAACCTTTACTTAAACTAAAGCTATTTACTTAAATGTTCAGCTCTTCTCTACTAGATTAGTTCTTCCAGGGTAGATTAGATAAACTATAACGTTGATTGTATAAAAATTATAATTATTTATTCATTTAGAGTCATTCGTCATTGACGACTAACCCGTATTCGGTCATTAACAAAGTTTTAAATTTATAGTCTTATTCACACCAATGAGTTGTTTATCTTGTGTTTTATTTTATAAGCCTTTTCACAGTCCATTTCTGTATGTCGATTCTCATCTAATCAATGTTTAAAATACACATCAAGACATTAACTGGGCTAATTGATGTGATTCCATTAAGTCAAAACTTTAATCATCTGGATGCAAACAACAAAGACCGAAGAAGAAATATAATACCTATAACTAGGTCGGAAGAATATTTTCATTTCTTGTAAATGAATTGTGTCTTACGAACAATCGTAATTTTCGTTCCTGGAGGTAGATTAAAACTCAAAAAGTCTGACCAGATAGTTTAACTGACTATTCGTAAGCAAATATTGGTCTCTTTTCTTTTTAATTTTCAACTTCTTTTCCCCCTCTAATATACTAATTTAATTTGTACCACCCCGTTACGTTCCCTATATTCTTTTCAGTTCAGCAGAAACTGTGCTTGAAAACTGGACAATTATAAATAATCTATTTGTGGTCACACGAGAACATATTCTGTGGCCTCAGGAGAAATACATCACAACATTCCCTGGTCTCAGGAGAAATACAATAACATATTCTGTGGTCTCTGGAGAAATACAAGAACATATTCTGTGGCCTCGGGAGAAATACAAGAACATATTCTGTGGCCTCAGGAGAAATAAAAGAACATATTATGTGGCCTCAGGAGAAATACAAGAACATATTCTGTGGCTTAAGGAGATATACAAGAACATATTCTGTGGCTTAAGGAGATATACAAGAACATATTCTGTGGCCTCGGGAGAAATACAAGAACATATTCTGTGGCTTAAGGAGATATACAAGAACATATTCAGTGGCCTCAGGAGAAATTCGCTAAGACATGGTTTTTATTTTCGGCTGCTAAGGTTGCATTGAAATCATTTACTCATCAGGAGATTGATTTAGTATTCACAGCCGATCCGCAGGCTTGTCCATGGGAAACGTCCCATGGGATGGGATGGGATGGGATAGGCATAAATTGCCATGGGATGGGATAGGACGGGACAGAAAAATATGTCCCATGGACAAGCCTGCCGATCCGATAAATAAATATAATTTGCGTTTACTTACTAGAATATAGAATTATCCTAGTGATGGCCAGTTGTCCTTTCCAAAGCAACTGAAACGTGTCTATTTGCTGAGCACTCAGCTGAAAACAGCGCATATCATTAGTGACACCATCTACCATGCCGTCTATAAAGTTTTTGATCACCTCGGAACTAGTACTTAACTTGGGCACAAATAGTTTCGCCGTGTCAGTAAACATGCGTCCTGTGATAAAGTAGATATAAAAGCCGGTATATTGATATATAATCAGCATGTTTCACTGCCTTCCATTTTCTTACTAGTTGGAGTTCTTGAATGTCAAGACACCAGTGTCTTTTCTATTTTCTTTTCTCCACACCTATGTTTCTTAATAAGTTTTATTTAAAAAAATTATTTATAAAGAAACCTGATTTTTATTTTAAAAAGTAAAATTATTATTACTTTGATTATTTATACCCATAGGTACATGTATAAATAAAGTGTCTTCTTTACCTCCATTAACATAAAAAGAGCAAATGCTCCCAGAGCCTTCAGAAATGGTCAGGTCCAGTGCAAAGGTCATCAATCTATTGCGACAAAAAATATCCAAAACACCGTCATCGGTTTCAATGACTCGCTGATTCTCGCACTTTTCGAAGACGACCTGGCCGTCCACGAATACACTGAACTGAAGCAACAAGCTTTTGAATGTGGCTAATGGAATAAACGACACAGAAATGTTCACTCATCGCTATCTTTTCGGTTTCATAAATTATGATTATGTTTATGACACGTTAATTTCAAAACTTTTGTTAAAATGCTAAATGAGCTTGTGGAACGTTAAGATATGTACTTTTATTTTTCATTAATTCAACTAACGAGACCACACTGAAAGTTACTCTGGGGAAATGGACTCAGGGGGATATCCCATAGTGCACACTTCTTTCAATCAGACTAATCAAAATAAATAAAGTCTTTCAAAAATGTTTGAAGGAGTCCAGCGACATAAAATTTTACCGATTTTTCAAAAAATATTTTGTAAAGTTGTGGGAGAATGGTGGTGTTTTGGGGTAGGATTTAAAAAAAAAAAATTTAAAAAAGGAAAAAAGAAATCCACTTTTGTACACGATAAAACTTTAAAAAATGTATGCAACAAGAATCAGGTGATAAGAAAATCTGATGATATCTTAAGAATGATCTGTAAAGATGAAATGTAAACCCACAATCGTTGCGTAATTATTTACTTATTTTAAAGTTCGTTGGGGTGAATGTAGTTAAACAATTTGTAACGGATGCTGGATGGGGGGGGGGGG
>MUZC01004466.1:623044-633100 GCA_002072015.1 Radix auricularia
AACATAATGAACACACTTACTATACTGACAACCCAACATGATGAATACACTTACTATACTGACATCCCAACATGATGAATATACTTACTATACTGACATCCCAACATGATGAACACACTTACTATACTGACAACCCAACGAGTGCCAACCCTCTTTACACTTGGAGTGAGGAATACAGTTACCGCTATCATCACACATGTCATCTGTACAGTGACATACGTAGCTCTGCTTGTTAGGACGCTCTAAATAAATAGGAAAATCTAAAGTAACACAATGCTCAAGTTTAAAAAAAGCTCCTCTTCATTGCCACTGCTTCTTAAAGCTAAAAACCCAAACATTCCATCCCTTTAATTAAAGAAATAATACATTTTAAAATAAAAATATTTATTCTAAGCTACACAATCTTGTTTTAGTTTAGAATTCAGAAATGGATTAAAATGTTAACAAAGCCACAAAACTGGATGTACTAAGAGCATTGAGCTCCATAAGGATATTTAAAAGTAGAAAGCATTGAGAACGCTTAAAAATGGCCAGGTATTGAAGCATAAAAGACAGCCACTAGACATAATCATAACTGTTAAAAGTATGTGTAAATTTAGCTAAATATAGACAAGTGAATGAAAACGAAAAGAAGCAACAGAGAAAGTGTAAAGAAAGATAAATCAAAATGAAAAGAATTGAAAGTTACCTCGTGAAAATTCTGTTATTTTGGCCATGAAATAGAGAAAAACAGACGTTTTATAACATGACCAATAAATTTCGTGAGGTTTACTTTTAGCTTTTCAACTGGCATTTAAAAAATAAATTAGTTTACTATGAGTATTAAGTTTCAAGTAAAGCTATACGTTAAATAAGGAAAATCAAGGTCGGGTACAGTATTAACATGATTGCCCATGTTTGGTATTTCGATAGCAGCGTTAAAAGGAATGTTTTGTTGTCCGCCGTTTCCCATATATTGTGAAACGCTTGCTCACATTCTTTAGCCTTCTGAATTTCCTGAAACAAAAACAAGGACCCTGAATAATGTTTAGTCAAGGTCCCTCGGCGTCGCCAATACAAAGAGGTTTTAACACCAATGGTCCTCATTGCCGCCTAAGCGTTAATTGTAAACCTGGCTGGCGACGTGTGTGACCAAGTTTGTTCAGCCTGATTCAGCTAGTCAGTTAGTTCAGTCAGCAAGTGATAGCCGGTACTAGTAAAAATGGCTTATATAGCGAGAAGTTTTTAATGTAGCTAATATATGTATAATGCCAATAAGATCTTCAGAACGACACTGATGACAAACGTGAGTGTGGCAACCATCACCATTAACACCTAATTTGATTTTTTGCGCTGATAAGAGAGCCTTTTTCTCTCTAATATTGCATTGTGTTTGAATGACTGAATACATGCAAAGGGGGGGGGGGGCAACAAAAGGTAAAATTCTGTTAGTTCCCGTTATTTGGCACTGGCAGACTCGGAGGAGGTCCGTGGGGTAAATGATGAGGGGGTGGCACCATACTCGTAAATGTTACCGCACTGGGCCACACCTAGTAACGCCTCTGGCATCTATTGAAAATTCCATTTTAAAACTTATTTGAAAATGTGACAGTAAAAATATTTAATAAAGACAATATCATATATTTGAAGCCTGCAGCCATGACACGTAATTATTATGGCTATACAGCTTCTTTACACGGGGGCCAGATATTGAACTCATTGTTCTATGCGGACATTTCCGTTTATAAATAATATCTAAAAATAAAACATCTTTGATTACCTTTGTAATATTTTAATTAAGCTATTTTGAAGATGGTAGCTATTTTTTTTTTTAAAAACTGTAGCTTACTTAAGATAAAATAATGAAACATTTGTCGTCTATGAAATGTATTAACATAATTAAAAATAAAGACTTTTAATGGGTGGTTTATGACATTTACAGTTTACCTTCATCACAGAAATGACCATGTTTTCCATAGGCACAACGGTAGCATAAACCTTCGGGGCTACAAGTTTGGTTGAGACACGTTTCACTGCACGTTTTGTTACAGTCCAAGCCATAATAAGGTGGCGTGCAATCTTATCGTACAATAAATGAATTTAAATTGTAATTTAAACAATCTTTTTTGAGAAAATACTAACTGTAAAAAAAATCAACTACATTTACTTATATATTTCTTATAACAACCACCTTAACATACTAAAACCATGTAAATACAGGATACGGAGTACAGGTTTTTAGAAGCTATAAATGGGGAAAAGTACAGTCTTGCGATGGGAAATTTGAGCTTGAATGCTAAAATATTATAAAATGTTTGTCATTTACTTATTTATGTGGTATCAAAAATATTAGTACAATTTTTGTTAGGTGATTGCATTTTTTTCAGAAAGACTTTATATATACAGGTTGGTCACTGAAGATTGACGAAAGGGAACTTTGACTTACCTCCAAAGATCTCAATATCACACACGGTTATCCCTCCTGAAGTCACAGTTATGATAACTGTAGAAACTTCCAATTTCTCTGTAAGCGGAATTTCTTTCATGCTATTGGTTCCTTCAGTAAAGTTATATTCCAGTACGGTTTCATTGTTGAAGTCAAGAAAGTTTATTGTTAAATTGAACAATAATTTAGCTTCTTTGGAATCTTCAAAAAAAAAATAAATAATAAACAGAAATTATTATCAAATATTAATTAAAGTATTGTGTTGAATCATTGGAAAGGTTCAAGCTTAAAAATGAAATTAAAATTAAAACAACCATTATTATCGGAATATTCCTTTGTTAACATGAAACTTAAAATAAAAGTACTAAAATTAACATTTTTTAATGAAACCATTTCATTAAAATGATTTAACTCTACAACAAAAAGCGATTTTCACATAATATAAAATGCATTTCTATTTCCAATGCGGCTGCACACGAAAGCATTTAAATATCTTTATATTCTGATTATATTTCTTTTAAAAGACATTAAAATAAAGAAACCGAATTACAAGTATGTTTGCTTTAAAATATTTCAAATGACGTAACAATTATAATCACTACTACATTGAAGTTACATTAAATTATGTGATTATTATAGGCAGATTACATCATAATTGTATTAATGTTATAGTAAAAGTGCACAATATTGCTACCAACACATGACTCTGCTTTGCATTGATATTATACTTGGCATTTCATGAATATGACATTATGTTCACATGACAATAAATAAACGATATAACATATTATGAAATAAACAAAGGGCAATACAATACTTACAAAAATGTATTCTGACCGAAGTTACAAACAATCTGTAATTTAGGTTGATGTACAAAGTGTTCACGGCCCAGCTGTCTAAGGTAAAACACGAATGCTTATCTGTATTCTCATCAATAATATGTTTGATGAGATTGCTGAAAACTGCTGTGGCTTCACCAAACTGGGGCAGCATCAAATATGACGTGGGTGCAACATTTCGGCCTGGGCAAAAAGCAATCATTCAAGCTTATTTGAAAGTGCATCTCTCAAAAAATTTATTGAAATGGAATACGCTATAAAAATGATTTTTTTCAACTGACTCGTTTTAATTGTTCATTTAAGATTTGTAATGAGATAATCGCATGTGTAACGATTCCAAAATATTAACCCTTAGACGGCAATAGATCAAAGAGTTTATAACTTCTGATAGAAAAGCCAATCGGTTTATTTAAAAAAGGACAAAGACAAAAATGCACAACTGATTCATTAGACTCATCAATAAAACCTATTTAAAAGCGATGAAAGGGAAACACTACTATTCTTGGCTAAGACTTCGGGACCAGAAATATCTATTTTAAAATCAATACCCTACATGGTAAAAAGAATAAATCATTTAAGAACAACCACTTTATGTTTTTATTAGTGAAGATGAACATACGAAACATTTATAAAATATCTCCAACATCTAAGATAGATTTTAAAATCAATTTGTCTCTAAGTATTTATTGTCACACACTCTGTACTATGATCTTGTTAAGTATTATATTCAATTCATTAGAGATTTGAATCAGAAAAACAACAGAACAAAGAACAGTTTTTTAATTTTGTTTGATACATTATTTCTGGAGGAGAATTAAAAACCATTTAGCGAAATATTATTACTCTTTATTTTTAAATTCAATTTTTAAATAAAAATTTCTAATACTTGCCACCATTAATGTGAAATGTACAAATAGGAACCGTTCCTTCCCACGTTACAAGTATTTCGTTGACGAAGTACTCATGTTCACAGAATAAATCGATATTTTGATCAGACGATTCCACTTGTCTTAGTTGCCTACAAGCCAGATGTGTTCTATTCCCAGACACCAAAGCCATCAGTGACAATGATGAAATGAAAATGTTTTCTAGGTAGATATAGATAGAAACAATAACATTGAACTTTCTATGCCAAGATATGAAATCTTTCTTTTTACATTTCTATATAAGGTGCATTTTTAACTAGTAAACTTCATCATGATTTAACTGAAGAAACACAAATAATTATAAATTAGGAAAGGAAACAGAGGCGTCACTCGGATTGGTGTCACCCGGGGTGGTAGCTCATGGTGTCACCCCTTTAAGACTTAAAAGAATGAAGTACTCCGACCAGTGCCTAATAACGGGAATATATTGACTTTTACATTTTAGTGTCCCCCCCCCCCGATAGTGTCACCGGGGCGGCCCGCCCCCACCGTACCCTCTAGTGACGCAACTACAAGGAAATTTCAGCTTTCATCCAACACTTGCTTTGATAAGTCAAGACACTTATCTAGCTCCTCATCTTTCACGGAAATACGTATTATAACTAGAAGTTCATATATAGACCTACTATTTTACAGGGTGATATGTTAGCAAACGAAACATTGGGATCATATAGCTAAAATATATACATCAAATGCACCACTGTTCTATAACAATCTGATGCAATGTTTTTATCTTACTTACTTTTGTCTTCTAAGACGAATCTTGCAAATGAAAACCAAACTGGCCATTCTAGACGTGCCGATAAAGATCTGTTGGTGGGCGAGGTGCACGTTAGGTCGTTGCCATCGTTCAAAAATGGGCTGCTGACTTTGGCTCTAACTGCGACGTCACCTAAAACAGAAGAACGCTGCTGTGATTGGCGAATCCTGTATGGTCTGATTCAGTTACAACTCAAACTAATATCTGGCACACACTGGTTTAATCAGTTTCAATGTATTGTATGGTCTGAGACAGTTAAACCGCTGGCAAAAGTTTAAAACACTTGATACTGAAATTACAAGATACGATGTTAAATCATTATTGAAAGCATTGCGGCAGATTAAGTTACCAGAATGTAACTTAATTTCTCAATTTTAGATCTCCAAGATACTCAAACTGGAACTCCAATCAATGATTTATTAGAAGAAGAGTCAATTGAATTGGGCATAGAATAAATAACTTACTGTACTGACAAGCAGGCCCGAACCATCCTAACGAGCATTTCGTCATGTTCGTACAGCGTCCTACGTCATCACAGGATTCATTCACGCAATGGCAAAGACGTTGTGACGTAAAATTAAATGCATTCGTAGAGTTTCGTACATTAGCTTGAGTGGATGAAAAGTTTTTTTTAAACTGTGAGCAAGCTGTGGTAGGATTGTAAGTAAATACCAGAGCACTAGCTTTGGTATAGCAAGTTCTAAAAAGTTATTTTTTCCAGTGGAATCAGTGGCGTAGCGAGGGATTTGTAGGGCTTTGGGGGTCCGGGAAGCTTGGCCTCTTTGGGGGGGGGGCCTGCATACATAGCGGTGGCATTAAAATTTAATGTAAAAAAAAATTTCTGATACTCCTGTGGAGGTCCATCTCAAGTGGGGGAACGTAGGGGCTTGCGATTTCGGACACCCCCTTTCCTAGACACGCCAATGAGTTCAAGCATACATAAATAAAAGCGAGTAATTACTGTAAATTTATTCCTAAATAAATGTTAATCATCTATGGCGTAATCATTCCTAAATGTCTGTTGGTTGTCTTATAGTAAAATAAAATCTCAATAACAGAGACGTGGCTCTGACATAATCATTCTTTAATAACTTAAGGCTATTTTTGTTCTAATCATGTTTAATGAATTGCGTGTTAGCTTTGGTTCATTCAACACGTTAATAGTTACTAGGGACCTTTAAATAGTTGTGATTATGTCAGTCCATTTGCCATGGTTATTGCGCGATCGACCAAGTCACTATCAAAGCTGTTTTCTGGCTCACCTTCCATACAAAACAACCCGTTTCTCTTTTCAGTGCACTGATAACAGATGCCATCGTACTTATTACATCTGACTGAATTACTGGAATTCCTACAACTTCCACAGCAGTAGGGATCTGACTTAGGAGGCGTGCAATCTAAATAGTTTATTTTGTTTATTAAATAAATTTTAATCCCAATTTAAAGAAAACACAAAGTAAAGTTTGTACAGAACTGTGTTTTAAGTATAACACGCACACAAAAAGACATCACCACTTAGATGACTAGTGATTTTTATAAAGTGGCCTGCCTTTAACATTAAAAAAAATAAAAATAAAAAACGTGTTTTACTAGCTTTCTCTTCGTTTGTTGTTAGGATCCTATATTAACACGAAAACGTCCATGTTTTAACATGACACGTATGGGACCATTAATTATAGATTATTGAAAAAAAGTAAGTTAATGGGTCAGACTTTTAATAGATAAAACATATGTTTTCTGAGATCACGCCTAAAAAGTTTTTTCTTTAGTTCAAATTATAATTTTCATACATATACATATTTTTAAAAATATTTTAATTATTTTTTTTTATATTCGTCTTTTCGTATTTTTTTCTGATATCGTTTTAAAATTAGTTTTAAAATAAATCCACATAACAGCTTATAACAATGCATATATAGTCATATTCTATAAATATTTTCATTAATAATTGCTTAAATAATGGTTAATTTTTTTATATGTATGGTTAAACATTTTAAAATGTTGGCATGCCCATCGTAATTTTAACTCTTATTCATTTAGATTGTCGTTAAAGAATGTCTATTTTTAGCTAATTATAATTTTACGAAATGAAATATTAAGCAGCTCTCGCTTTAAATAAAGTAACAATAATAAGAAATAGAAGTACCTCCATTAATTTCAATGTCACAGATCTCCAGGCTTCCGTTCAACAACGTGAGAACCACGTTTGACACAAAAGTGTCTCTGTTATCATGACCCTGATAATCTTGGTGTCGGTTCCAGGGGCAACGCCATTGAACACCACGCTGTTACTCTCATTAAATAACTCCAGGATGATGATGTAGGATTCGTTTTGAGTTGCAGCTTTAGCGAGAACACAATGTAGCATGACTTTGTTTATTTATAAATATAAAGCAATTAACAGGCTAAAACAAAAAGGCTCCAAGCAATTCAAAATAAGAACATTTAACATCAAATATAACCGGCATTACTAAATTTTATAATAAAGAATTATTACTTATTTTATTTAAAAAGTAAATATTAAATAATGATAATTAAATTTCCTATTACTTATCACAATTTTATCAATCTATCACTAACAACATATACCAGAATAAGCCATTATCAACTAGCCTATATCTGTTAGAATATTATCTACTTCATCTTTCAGTATATTACAAATTGGAGTTTTATCATATATGTCAAAATGTAATCAAAATATTGAAATGCTCATTATAAATTAATAAATGCCATAACCTTGACCCACAAAAAAATAATTAACAAATAAATAAATAAATTTAAAAAAAAAAATATGATAAAGTATGTGTGTCAGAAAAAAGCGTTTAGTTTTTCTATATTTTAAGAATTCTCCCCCTCATGTCTTGTTTTATAATAAATTCTTTATTTTTCTTTGTATTTTATATAGATCTACATATAAATAAATACCTTGTTTTTAAAAAAAAAAAATTACTTATTTGAAAATTTTTAAAAATTATTATTTTTTCTTCTTCTTAAAACTACATTCTTACAGATATAAACAATAATTTCTGATACTCTCCGACCTCCTGGAATAACAAATTGAATACTCGCAGCAACTCCAAGCACAAGGCAGGTTGAAGAGTTAGCGGAGCTAGTGCCTGAAATAGATATATTGAGATTAAACACAAAACTGAAATTGACATTTACGACATCGCTACTATTTGTAGTCCACTGTTTTCAACTCGTTGGCCATATAGTACACAGCTTTATACATACTAAACCTTAAATTTACAAAGCTACAATTTACAAAATGGGTGCGAGAATGCAATCAGGCTTAGAAACTAGTAAATGGAAAACAAGCAAACAAGGTATGAGTTAGCCTGACAGGACCTAATAAAACAGTGATAGGGCCTTCCTCGTCTAACAAACAATACACAAATAAAACGAATATAAAGAAATGAGAAATAAAAACTTAGCTGCGGTGAAATCCAAAGAGTCAATAAAAGCAATATTAGGATAAGAGTAGTGTGAACCTATTTTGGAAAGGAGAGAGAGGGTGTAGCAAAACGATTAGGTGGTCAGCGCAAACACAACATTCATCCCATGTCATGTGGTGCAAGAATCCCATACTGTTGGATTCGTTGTTTTGTTACCTCCTTTCCAGCAAACTCACACCCTGTTTACAATTTGCAAATACATGAATTAACAATGATTGGAATAGCTCATTCTGTTTTCGACTTTTTTTATTACGAACTTTTTAATTAGCTAAGCATAGATGAAATTTATGATTTTAAACTCTTGGTGTTAAATTGAGATCAATTGATTTACCAAGGGAGCAGCTTGGAAAATCTGAATATCTGGAGCACCCAAGATCGCACTGTTTTGTCGACCAATCGCATGATTCCATAAGGCAGTTTTCATTGTGGCAATGCTCTCTACATTTGAACCCCCAAGATCCTGGAGGACACCCTTGAGGGAGGGGGCGTGACGTAGAGTCAGGTGAACACAGTCTTAACTAGTTAAATATAATTTTATTATGAAATCAAAACAGGATTAAAAAGTCAGAGTTTGATTCAATAAAAACTCGTACATTTTAAAATAGACGGATGAATAATTGAAAAAAAACCCCAACCTTTGGATACCCGAATGTAGAATTTAATCACTGTCAATCTTAAGATTCCAAGGTTGTAAGATTAAACAACTAACAACTTTAGATGCATGTATGTAAATTTGAAAAGTCTAAACACGATAGATACATTATATTTATATGAATTAGAGAATTAGACATACTCTCATATTTACGTACTTACCGTTGGGACAGTCTATACGTATTTTTTAGACTTGATTAGCCTAAATTTTGTTTGAAAACAACTCTTTTATCCTAGCTATATTTTTCCAAATTTAATAAGTAAACTTATCCTTGGAATAGTTAAACGCCTGATTGATCCGATTCTTTATATACATTTTAACAAAAGTATGCTATAGATAAGTTTTCAGAAATCTTAAGATTTTTTTTTCACTTACTTAATTTTTACCACAACAATTTGATTTGTTGTTCCTTTTAAAAAAAAATTATATATTTAGGATTTTAACAATTCAATAAAACTTTATTCTATAGGTTTTAAAAAAAAGAAATAAATAACTTGTGTACTCCAATTAGCAGACAGTACCATTAAGCGACAATAAAGATGAACGCATCCAAATACCGCCCAAAACGAGGCCCGCGTGTTCGCTTACATCTTTCGTAGCACGATCCCGTTTCACGGTTGCACTCTGATTCGTTACATTTAGGAAAACACAATTGGCAGTCCAACCCCCATTGGCCTGGCCAGTTCTCTGTTGGACGACAAGAATCACAAAGCTGGGGATTTCAGAGAAATCGGGGGAATCGTGGTGAGGGTTAATTTAAGTTTTGGAAAACAGAGTTTGGATAGTTATTTTATTACACGCGTATTTTGTTCGTAAGATTGTGTTGCTTTACGTAAGGGAAGGTAAGTGTAAAAATAACAAATTTTCTGAACTTGCTTTTAATGTGACTTCGAATAAAATGATCTTTTAAGTGTTTAACAATTAAAGGTGAGAAAACACTCATAAAAAATTATTTTTTCTTTTCATGGGAACTCAAACGAACATTCAATTGGTATGTTT
>MUZC01004466.1:633992-664810 GCA_002072015.1 Radix auricularia
TCGGATATTACAGCCCCTAGATATTTGAAGGTAGGGACCTCCTCGAGTTTTTGACCGTTTATCCGTATTTCACTTGTGAAATTCTTATTTGCCATGACCTTGGTCTTTTCTGCATTAATTTCCATGCCATAGGCCTTCGACGTCTTCTCTAGCTTTGCAAGGAATTCTTTTAGTTCGTCCTCGCTGCCAGCTAGGCCGTCTATGTCATCGGCGAAGCGTAAGTTAGTTATGATCCTTCCTCCGATGCTGACCGTTCCGACATGGTCTTCGAGCACATCAGTCATAATTCTTTCTAGGAAGAGGTTGAAGAGGATGGGGGAGAGTAAACACCCTTGTCTAACACCAACAGTGGTCTTGAACCAATCTCCCAGCTTGCTGTTGTAGAGTACTGCGCTGGATGCTCTGTTGTATAGGTTCTTGATCACAGTAATGAGGTTGGCGTTAATATTGTACTTGTGCATGGTTGCCCACAGTGCTGCATGCCACACTCTGTCAAACGCCTTTTTGAAGTCTATGAAGACATGAAAGAGGTCCCTCTGGTGTTGCAGATGTTTTTCACAGAGCACTCGCAAGTTGAAGATCTGCTCTGTTGTGCTCCTTCCTGCTCTGAAGCCTGCTTGTTCTTCTGCAATGATCTGCTCTGCTTGTGGTTTTAGTCTGTTTAGTATTACCATGAGCATGACTTTGCTGGGGTGACTGATCAGGCTAATTGTACGGTAGTTCTGACACAATTGTAGATTACCCTTCTTTGGGAGCGTTATAACCAGCGATTGAGTCCAGGGTGTTGGCCATTCTCCTGTCTGCCAGATCTTGTTGCACATGCTAGTTAGAATGTTTATTACTGGGTCACCTCCTGCTTGAATCAGTTCACCTGGGATGTTGTCTGCTCCAGCCGATTTCCCCTTTTTCAGCTTTCGCACAGCAAGCTCCACCTCATCACGGAGAATGTAATGCATGTCCATGTTAGATGACGTTGGGCAATTGAGCACTGATTCGTCGCCCTTTGAGTCTTCATTGTATAGCTCAGAACAGTATTCGGTCCATCTTTTTATTATTTCTTGTTCTTCTGTAATACATTTCTCAGATTTATCTTGAATTGTTGAGATGCGACCTTGCTTGGTGGATGTCAGATCTTTGACAATCTTGTAAGCCTTTTTTGAGTTGTTTCTCTGTAGATTATCATCGATGTCTGAGCATTGTTGTTCTATCCAGTTTGTTTTTGCTTTATTCATTTCTTTCCTGATCTTTTTGTTGATTGTTCTGTATTTGATTGCTCCTTCTGCAGTATTCTTTACGTTCTTAAGTTTTCTTCTTTCATCGCACATCTCTAGGATATAAGTGGAGACCCATGGTTTTTTTATGGCATGTTTTTTGCCAAGTATATCTTTTGCTGTCTCAATTATTGTGGTATTGAAGGTATCAGTGATTAGATCTATGTCCATATCCTTTTCCGATTCACAAAGTGTGGTCAGTGGAGCAAATTTCCCTCCAATTTTTGCCCTGAACTTCTCTGCGATTACCGGATCTTTCAATTTTTCAAGGTCGAAGCGTAATCGTGTATTGCTTTGTTTTGCTATCCTTTTCAGGTGTAGATGGAAAGTCATCAGCACCAGGTTATGGTCGCTGCCGATATCCGCTCCAGGGAAGCTTCTAGTATTAGCTGCTTTAATGCATGATTTAAATCGTCTTTTGACCAGTATGTAGTCTATTTGGTTGCTATGTTCCCCGCCTGGGCTGTGCCAAGTCCATATTCTGGATTTTTTATGGTGACCAATTGTGTTAGCTAGAAGGAGGTTGTTGTATCGTGCAAATTCGAGGAGTCGAAGCCCTCTATCGTTGGTCAGGTCATTGCAAGAGTGTCCGCAAGTATCTGCCCAGTTGGTACATACATCTACTCCAATCTTCGCATTCCAGTCACCTTGGACGACGATAATATCTTTCTTTGGTGTTTGATCCATGATGTCCTGTACTTGGTCATAGAAGGCCTCAATTTCACTATCATCATGGCTGGATGTAGGAGCATATGTCTGTATAATTGTGATATTGAAGGGTGTTGCTTTCAGGCGGATGGTGATGATGCGGCTGGAGACAGGACGACAACCAATGACTGAGTTTGTTGTATTTTTATGGATTAGGAATCCAACTCCATGTTCATGTCTGTCCTCCCTGCCGCTGAAGTAGATTTTGTGTCCATCTTCTGTTGCGAGTTCACCAAAGCTCTTCCATCGGGTCTCACACAGTCCGATGACATTCCATTGGTATCGTTCCAGTTCGTGGGTCAGTTCTTCCACTTTTCCTGTCGCATGTAAGGTTCTTACATTCCATGTGCCAATAATTATGTCTCCTCTTCTTTTGAGGTTGTATGGGAGTCTTGGTTGTGGTGCACCAGTAGTAGATTTTACGTCCCCATCCTGGTGTGCAATGGTAGACGCGGCCCTTGTTAACCCGGGCGACGACCGAGCCGGTATGTGTTGAGTTAGTATAATAGTCATATGGTGTGTCTAGGGCAAGAATTGCTTGGCGGCGCCCATCCCTCTCCAAGCTTAACCACAGCCGGTTTCCTCCTTATCGGTGGCCCGCCTTGGTCGTGGACACGTAGCCGTTGAGTTCGCATGTGAACTCGTCCGCCCTGGCCGGTGCTCCAACTAGGAAGTCGTACGTCCAGTGGTGCCGTGTCAGCACTACCCCCTCACGTGGTTTAGCCGGTCAGCTGAGACCGTTGCCCGGGGTGTGGCGCTGGGAGCCACACGTGAGAGTTTCGAGAGATGGACGAGGACCAGTGAGCTTGACCACCCGAGGGTGCAGCTGTCACAGCGTCAAAAGGTACTACCTCCGCCGTGATCAACTAGGATTATTAGCCAACCTCCGAAAACTTCCACTTCAGCCAACAGCATCGAGGGCCTCAAGTCCGAGCTCGAAAGATTTTTGTGGATCATTGACAAGGACAGAAAGGACTTCTGCCACCAGGAGTCGATGTGAATATCATAAACTGGTACAAGCTTTGACCCACTCATGTCGGTGTAGTTGTGAATAAACTTGAGCGTGCTATCCATACCTCTGAGATTGAAGCCTGATATGCTCTCCCCTTAAAAAAAAACCTTTTTAAAAAATAAGAGATAGAGAGAGAGAACTAACCGTTTAGTGGACATTTTGTAAGCCCAACTACTTTTTCTATCACGAAGTCTTGCTCTGTTAGATCAATAGTAAACAAGTCTTTTTAGATTTTTTTTAAAATTTAAATTTAAAGACAAAACTTACATAGGTACTGCTATTGAATACCCGAAAAATTACCTTATCATAATTTTTTACAAAGAAATCAAACCCCTTTTCACAATTTCTAGTCACTTAAATTGACAGTGAAGATAAAGCCCGAAATGCTAATTTATTATCAGTTACCACAGTGCCCGCCATCTTGCTTTACCTATTATTTGCCTACCTAGTATGTGATGACT
The DNA here is from genome assembly GCA_002072015.1 of Radix auricularia. Taxonomy (NCBI): domain Eukaryota; kingdom Metazoa; phylum Mollusca; class Gastropoda; family Lymnaeidae; genus Radix; species Radix auricularia. The sequence goes on from MUZC01004466.1 coordinate 637,445, forward strand.
GTTTTCGGATGCCTGAGCGCTGGATCTTCCATGATCCAACGGGCTATAGACGATTCACAGCAAAGCGTTGCGGAGTGCTAAGAGCATGACGCGACACACAGGGCGTCCTGATAATGTACTGCAGCCAACCCCATGCCCCGCCACCTCTACAACGTCTTGCTGCAGGATCAGATGACTTTGGGGGAGTGAGTGACGTCGACGTGTTGTGGGCGTGAATCTTACTCGCTTATTACAAACTCAGAGCGCCAAGTCACTGTCATTGGTTTAGTAGACAACAACGCATGAACAAAAGAAAAAAAAAGAAGAAAAAAAAGCCCATCTACCTTGAGAAGAGGAGTTTTCACTGTGTTAATCCTGCACTGATAGATAACTTGAGTTGTGGAAAATGTTGTATTCCAAGTCGGAGACATGTGAAAGTCGTCTGCAGTGATGAGGGTGGTGCTTGTGAAATCACCGTCAACAGCACTCATGGCAATACCGTTGCCTGATTGCGTCGCCTGGCTCCTAAAAGCCACATTTCGACCTGACAAGTTTGCAGACGTTGAGAGTGAGCAAAGTGACCCGAAGTATAGCTTAGCGATGAACGCACCGTAAACCTTAAAGTTGCTGTTACTAATTTATAAATATTTATTGTATGATTTATGTGTGTGGTAATGTATGGTGTTCATCGGGTAGTGGGGTGAAGAACAAAGGTAAGTATAACCCTCTAAGCCTCTGAAGTCAGGTATCACAAGTTGCCTGTGCTGATTAAGAAATTTTTGAAAATAATAAGTTTGTTATTTCTTATATGGATGATGGAGCAAGCAACAAAGAGCCTCGCTTTGGATTGTAACGCTCACGTTAAGCGCACGTGAAAGGTCTGATGAAAATTCACTTTGTTTATTTTTTTAGAAAATATGTATATTTTGTAATAAATTTGGGAGCACGATGAGCTGTTAATCTTAAGTTATCCAAAGTAGTCTTTAACACTCTCTAAAGTGACGTGTAAGTGTATAATTTTAATACACTTAATTTAAAACAATAACCTTTATTTCTTTTGCGATGGTATCCATTTTAATTGAATACCCACAATGCATTACTGATAAAAATAACAATAGGAGCCAAATGACTGACGAGATAGAGAGAGAGAGAGAGAGAGAGAGCAATGAATTTAAGAATATAGAGGTATTGTAGAGAAATGCTAGGTAAACCGTCTAATTAGTGCCAGCATTTTCAACGCTGGATAAGACATAATAGTTGTTTGCTTCATTTGTATAAATGTATATCAGAAACTATATTATGTAAATACATTTGAGGCACATACTTTTTTCTCTGCTATTAATAACAATGTGTTGGAGCATTTCTAAATATCGTCAAGATTTCTATTTCACTGAGATGCTAAGACAGTTTTTTTTAACATGTTGTAAATATCTTGTTAACTTTTTTTTAGCGCATTTTCGAGAAGTCGAATTTTTGAGAAGTAGAAATGCGCTATTGTATCCGTTTAGTCCGTCTGTCCGTCCGTCCGTCTGTCATCACCCTAGATCTCAGCATCCATAAGTCCTAGACCCATGATGTATATATGTTTTTTGTATGTCCTGACCTGCCATTTGTGCATCAACACTCAGTTACTCGATTAATGCATTTTAAATGTTCATTTAGAAAAGAAACATGCACGGTTTCACAACTTTGAGGATCACTGCTTTCCACGTGTAGCACGTAGAAAAACGCTTTGGGAGAAGATATTTCTTAACTTTGGCGCTTGTAATAATTTCCCGTTTATTAATTGTTTGTTGGTGTGTGTGTGCGCGTTCTCCTCCCGGGATAACAAGCCAAGGTTGAATGTGTCAAACCCAACGACACATTGAAGCCATTATTGTCATGGCAACGGAACCCATAAATTTTTTTTCAGGTATATTCATTACACAAGAAAATTCATAAAAATATGTCTAAAATCTAAACACAATTACTGATAACTACATAATGCTGATATCTAACATAAGTACTGATACATAATACGAAAATGCGCTAACACGTCCTGAGTCCAAAAAGGGACCAGGCTTAACATGATTTTTAAAATTAATAAACTCAAACCTGCAGCCACTAGGCCATTTGGCCACTTGAAACGAGAAATTTAAGTTCATATTTAAGATATCACTTTACCACCATTGACGTAAAGTGAACACATCTTCTTGACCCCTTGACCCCTCAGCATCATCTGTTTGATGGGGCTGTTCAAGTGACACCGTATTTGAAGACTCTTGCGGTTTACTTTGAAAATCTTCATCTCACTGCATTCCAAATCATTGTTAGAGTCAGAAGGCTTGAAACTTGCAATGAAAGTATTGTTTTTCGCTGTTTACATGAAAGAAAAAGGTTAAATTGAATAATTTTCATTTTGGCTCTAAAAAGCAATTATAGGACTTCAATTTCTTAGATATCTCTTTTCTCTTGCGTCTTTTTAACGCAATTTCTAATGGGAAGAATTGCCTTTATACATTTGACATGTCTGTGCTGTCTGTTCGAGCTTGTTCATGCAACTACCTCTGAACCATACAGATAGATGGTTGGGGTCCTTAGTAGGTGTGTTAAGGAGATCCCAATGATGTGCACGGGCCCCAAAATATACTGAAAAAAATTACTTGATTTTCTGGGAAAAATCTGAAAAATATCAGTATTTTGTCTATTTCTCGTCTACCATAAAATTCATTCGGTTGAAACACGGTAGTTAATAATATTTAGAACAATGTTGAAGAGGGATTTTTTTAAAATAATATTTTTTCTTTCGACTCTCGCAATTTTATCCGCAATTTTTAGATAGCAATTTTTTGTTTAGCTTCAACATTTTTTATTTGAATTGACTTTTATTGTAATCTAAAATGATTTCCCAGGGATAAAAAATATTTTGGAATATCCTTGTTGGAATATGCGTTTAAATATTAATTCAAATTTTTATTCCTTGGTTATGTGTATCTATAACCATTACTTTATCTGCGTTAGAAAGCAACTCGGTGTGCAGATTTCCCAATAAATTAACTAAAAAACGACAGTCTATAAAATATTGCCGGGGATAGGTAGACATCCAAGTGTTTTAGAGTTCTTTTTTAAATTACCAAGGGTAAACTTTGAAAGGGGCCGTCCACAGAGTACGGCACGCCCAAGAGGGGGTAGGTGTGTAAGAAAGTGTGACAGTTTGTGAAAGGGGGGATAGTCCGGCCATAAATGAAGTCATTGTGTTTTAAATTACTGGAAAATATTCAAAACTCACAAGAGTCTCACCATTAGTTAAGTCATTTAACATTAAAACACCAGAGGATAGAAGAACCGAGAGTAATTAGCAATTATACATAAAGCAATAATAGAAATACAACACAAAGATAACTTTATACAACCCACAGATAGACACAAGGATAAAAAAATTCTTATTCCGTAGGCAAAACAAACATATACGTTTTCTTTCTTTCCGTCCGGAATTCGGGCGTGGAATGGGTTGCCTGAAGAAACCAGGGAAGCAACACTTTATCATCATTTAAAACTCAAATAAAAATAGAGGTCTAAACACAAACCATAGAAATACGCAGGACGCAATAATCTTCTGTACAGAAGGAACGTCTGTAACATATGATAAGATAAATTAAATTTTAATTATTTTGTTAATGATTTTTTTCCCAAAGTGTTATGTACTTTAAAGGTGTGGGGGGGGGGAGGCTGGGGTGGTTCAAAGATTTGTCACAGTTTAAGAGAAGGGAGGAGAGAGTTCAAAATGTCAAAAATAGCGTGACCTACTTTATGGACGGCCCAAAAACTACAGCGCTTAAAAGTATTGGCATGTATGCTGGCATTTACGTCATCGACGACTTTTAAGGATACGAACAGTATGATACATTTGCACTAAATTAACATTAGTGTATTGGGAATAACTCAGTGTATATAAAATGGTCTCATTATGAAATAATAAATTATATAAATGATACAAATAATAATCGCATACTAAAAAAATAAAATTAGAGGAAAATTAAATAAAATATACGATAACCATAATAAGAAAGCAATACTACTAATAATAAAAAAGTAACAAATATATTTTAAAAGAAATATAATATTATGTCAGCAAATTTAAAAATATGTTAAACCATTATAATAATAATAGAATTTCTTACAACAATACAAGCAAACGTTAATGCTATTAAATTTTAGCATTGCTAAGCTATAACCGTTAAACGTTACATACTTGTAGGCAGGCATACCATCCAACATCAGTGACTGTCACCTATATCCGACTTCATGACAAACTGTCACATGTACCCAGATTTATCTCTGGATGTGACTTGTACCCACCTTCAACAATGTCACTTGTACACACCTTCAACAATGTCACTTGCACACACCTTCATCACTGTCACTTGCACACACCTTCATCACTGTCACTTGCACACACCTTCATCACTTCCCTTGTACACACCTTCAACGATGCCACTTGTACCCACCTTCATCATTGTCCCTTGTACACACCTTCATCACTGTCACTTGCACACACCTTCCTCACTGTCTGTCACTAGTACCCACCTTAATCACTGTCACTAGTACCCACCTTCATCACTGTCTGTCACTAGTAACCACCTTAATCACTGTCACTAGTACTCACCTTCATCACTGTCTGTCACTAGTGCCCACCTTAATCACTGACTGTCACTAGCACCCACCTTCATCTCTGACTGACACTAGTACCAACGATCCTCACTGACTGTCACTAGTACCCACCTTCATCTCTGACTGTCACTAGTACACATATCATCACTGACTGTCACTAGTACCCACATCATCACCGACTGTCACTAGTACCCACCTTCATCACTGACAACCAGTTGTACCCAGCTGAAAGTGACTGGCTCGCTCCACTCCACCGTCACGTCTTCCAGCTGTGTGTTGTTGTTGCATGTCTTGTCATCATTGTCACTCAACCATTCCTGTGAAGCTTGTGTAGGTTTTACTGAGACCGTAGCTGACGAGATCTCCGCCAAGTTTACTGGATGTTTTAGTTAGTAAATGAAAGTCAAGAAACTGATTTTTTAAAACTCCATTTGATATATATATATATATTAGGACTGTGAAAATTAACGATAAATTTCTCGATTAATCGTTGAAAATTTTATCGATTAATTGTAAATCAAAATAATTTTAATCTACAAAAGTTCGATGAAAATTTGAGAAAACATTTTTAATATTTTTTTCTTTCAATTTAAAAAAAACATTAATAAGCAATGTAATAGCCCTTGGCATGTTTTGCTTTATATATTATAACTTAAGCTTCTGAAAATTTTACGATTAATTTAATAAATTAATAGTTTATTTCGAATACAGCCAGGAAATTGACTTTTTATTTTTTTTTTTAGTAATTTCCCCTGTTTCATAAAAGCACAAAAATATAAATTAAAACTTTTTAAACTGCCAAGAACTGTTGCCCAATGTTTCTCAGCGATCCTGTGATATTGGCTGTTATTTGTTAATTATTTTTAAAAAAAATTAATTGAAAAAAATAAATACATATTTTCTTAAATTTTGATGGAATTAAATTTTTATGATTAATGGAAAAATTAATCGTTATTTTCCACAGCCCTAATATATGTTTTGCAAAGCTTAATTTATAAACAAGCGATAAGCATTGAAAAGATAAACGCAGAATTAAAAATTATATGTTAAACTAGGCATGTACCAGGTAAGGGCTTGTTAATTGTAGTGGGAGGTTAAACTAGGGATGTACCTGGTCAGTTCTTGTTGAATGTAGTGGGAGGTTAAACTAGGGATGTACCTGGTCAGTTCTTGTTGATCGTAGTGGGAGGTTAAACTAGGGATGTACCCGTCCAAATTTCGAACAGGTACCCGGGCTACCAGTTCAAAACATCGCATAATTTTCCCAGTCATACAGCTATTCTATGCAACCTAGCCACCTTCCATGCACCTTATTTCTCACAGTTACCACACGACCGACGTCTAAAAGTGACAAAACCAAACACAGCCTCATTCATCTCTATGCAGTCCCGCCCCACGGCCGACAACTTACCCATTTGAAATTATTTGTAACTGATTAATTTATTAACTTGAAATACTGACAACCTTTTACATCAGTTTTTCTAGGTCAACACGTGTTAATTCACACAAGAGGCACAAGCGAATGCAAGGGGTGTTGGTTATATGAATGAAGGGAGGAGAGGGGGCTGTAGATAAACAACATTAGCTAGTATCAATCGGTGTATTTCAAAGCGAACTTACTGTCACAGAAGGGATTTTTTTTTTTACTAACAAACAGCCGCTTTTATCTCTAATATTATTATTTTATTTTTTGGCAGAGGACTTTTATTTTCCTTATCTATAGGATTCTTTTAAAGCGCCAAAACCTTTTTGTGTTGGCGATTTCTGTTTCACGTTTAGAAAAAAAGATGTATCAAAATACATTTCCCGTTGATAGATATTTCTCATTAGATGTAATTACTGCATTTATTTCAAACAAATATCTTTATTTGAAAAATTATTTCCCCCCCCCCAAAAAAAAAAGGCCTAGGTATGTACCAGGTCAGTTCTTAATGATCGTAGTGGGAGGTTAAACTAGGTATGTACCAGGTAAGGGCTTGTTTATTGTAATGGGAGGTTAAACTAGGGATGTACCAGATTCAAAATTTTGAAATGTGGCCAGATTTAGGCGAGATTTATAAAGTTTAATAGGGATGGAAGAGGGCAAAACTTTGTAAATTTTGCCGGATTTTGGGTTTGCCGATATATATATATATATATATATACATGAAGGGTCATCCAGCAAGCCGGATTTAGCCAAATGTATAAAGTAGAATCCTCCTGAAACCAGAGATGGAACCAAATTTGAAAATCTGGCCGGATTCCGGATATTTTAGAGTCAAAATCCATTACACGCGATTATAAACAAAATTTAGCAAGATGTAAGGACGGTGAAGGACAGTATGGTAAACAACAACAACAAAAATACACAAAAAAAAAAACAAAAACAACAGCAACAAAAAACAAACAAGTAGACAACAACAACCCATAGTACTTACTATATTGACATGGTAGTCCAAACCATCCTCTGGCACATTTCGAGTTGTTCAGACACTGACCATATGGGCCACAGGCTAGTATCGTACAATGGCATTTGTTTTTACAATGATTACCAAACCAACCAGCAATCAGACAACCGAAATTGGCGATATCTAGGCCTACAATGACATATATGATTGTGAAATCATTATCAAAATAACTTTAATCAGCTAAATATGTGGAAGGGCTAAATTTGGTACTATTAGCATTTAGAAATATGTTAATGAGTTTTATTCAGCAATATTAGACTTTTCGTTTTGATTTTCAATTGTGACAAGTCTGGAGACATGTTATTTTGTATTTTTACTTTATTTACCTTGCGTTTTTAATATTATCATACAAGCATAAAACAACTCTGAAGGGAACACTCTAGTGAAATCTTTTCTTTCAATGATCATTACTATGCTGTTTTTTCCCCATTTTTTGTGAACAATGAAAACGCACACTGTGAGCAAAACTATTCTTAAAAAACAACTGTCTTTGTATTTACTTATAGTTCAATCATCTGAATTTCAATTGTTATTCAAATACCACATTTACAATTTTCGAATAACAAAAATCTTTTTATTTTAATTTCATTCAAAATTACCTAAAAAAACAACAACAAATTATACATTTCCCTGCAAATTTATCATTTTCCGACGTCTTTACGAGATGGCTTTACACAAAATGAATACTTAAACCAAATTGCAATTTTTTATCTGATGCTCAGAGTACGTTAAAGAAAGAAAAAAAAAGACAAAATTCAACAGAATTCATTTTTGAAATTGGCACTCAGTTTTAAAATAAAAAAAAGCATCACTTTTAACATTAAAATTTGTTTTTCTGTTTCCTTGTAGGAACGACTGTTTGTAAAAGGACTGTAATGTTACACATTCATTTTTTGACAAGCGGATAAGATATCAATGTGAATTTTGTTGGAAAATAATGTGCACTGCCACTCACCAGTTATCCTTGCCATCAAGCTAGACAGTAAGATTAGCGTTTGAATTGACTTCATCATCTGGTACATATTGATGTGAGAATAAAATGAACTTGGCAATTGTTTGTCAGAAACGTTCAATAACCGCGGATCTTAGTGTGATTTTGTGACATGTAAAATACACAGAATATATCATTAAATTGTATGGTCAAATAATGCAACGTGTGAATATATCAGCTCAATTAACGATAAGAGTAAGTACTGTTGTTGGTTTCTATGATGGGAATACCTAAAAAATGGATAGAAATTCTGTGATCCTCGAAGAATTAACTACAAAAATCTACAATGTTTTTGAAATTAATTAGTGGCCAAAATGTTAGAGAGACGCTATTACAGACAAGCAAGAGATCGGTAACTAAATGATAAACTTACTGAAAATGTTTTTTCTATGGCTCCTGTGGCTCCTGGTCTACCACCGAATCTCCTTTCTCCAATCATTTATATTTTAAGTTAATATTGAAAACAAATTAAACAATTTTACTTGAATCAGGAGCTTTAACATCAATAACATTCTTATTAGACGTTGGATTCAACTTTGCAAGTAAACAAAGACGTGGCTATGGCAACAAGTCTGGGCTTTTAAGTTAAAAAAAAACACACTGAATACAGGAGGTGCTCGTTCCTGCCAAAGCCAAAAGTGATGGAAGCATGATTTTAAAAGTATCAGATAAGGCAACCACTTATAATATTTTGTCTACTGTGTCTTCAATACCTCCACCAAACTGCATTTAATTTTACAAGTACCCCATGAATCATCTATACAAAATAACATTATAGGAACATTTCTCGTGGAAGTTACATAGATACTAATAAAACTATATATGAACGGCAGGCAGTTAGACTCCTTGACCAATTCATGCGTTTTTTCAACAATAAATATGCCATTTTTAATAAACATATTGTATTTTCTTTTAAAAACCTATCGTTTCAGTTAAAGAAAATAAATAAATATAAGCAATGTACTAAGTTTAAAAAAAAAATAAAGAAAAAAAAAAAAAATTAAGCTTATAGTTTATAGTAGTAATACCAGATTGGCGAGTCTCAGTACTTTTCAGAGACAGCTAAATTTTCAAGAAAAACAAAATCTGCAAAGAACAAATTTTTATTAGTCATATTCTTGATAAATTACAAACACACGGAAGTAATACGAATTTATATCTTGTAATTGATATTTAGTTCAACTTTAATGCTTTATGGTGCGATGATTAAGAGAGAAAATGAATTTCATTTTGCCTTATACATATTCTTCTATTTCAAATAGTTAAAAAACATGGACCTTTAAAGTTAATTAAAAAAAAAAAAACTATTAAAAAAAATTTAAAAAATGAAAAAAAGAAAATAAAAAAAATTAAAAGATTATACCCATTGAAAATACAATAATTCTTTTTATTTTAATTTGTTTCATACAGGTTTTTAAAAAAAATGGATAATCTTGCTTTGAAAAAAAGACATATTTTATTTTGATTAAGGAAAAAACTTCGAAGGATAAGATTTAATGTTTAGTTTGTAAATATTTAAGGGTTATTTCCTGTTAACAAGAGTTAAATTTACATGAACATGCCCCAAAGACAGGGGTGCGCAACCTGCGGCCATATTACCGCAAGCGGCCGTAGACATGTAAAATGGGTGGCCATGGAAATCGGTTTAAATTATAATAACCCTCGGCCGTCAAATATTTGCAATTTAGCAAAATATTATATAAAGTTGCAAACAAAATTTTGAATATTCATTTACACCTTTACGACGTTTTATAGCGAAGCAAATTACGACTCCGGCAGCTGTAGCGTTAGCTGCAGTATTTCGCGCTAATACACTTTTAGCGCTTTCCGCGCTGGTGTTAGGCTGATGCTGTCTATGAGAGTAGAATATGAATTATTCACATGTGCGAAGCGTGATTTTCACGAATTAAATATCTCAAGAACAAATATTGAACCCGACTGGTTGACAACAATCTGGCGTCTGGAATACGACTGATGATCTCCAGCGAGTGCCGAGACTTTGCCAGACTCTGGCTAACATCAAGGAGCAAGGCAGCCACTAATTTCTGGACTCTGGACTGTTAAGTTACATAGTGAAGCAGCTTATCACTTGATTCAAATATTGTGTTCTCAGTGTACTTATGCCACTTAAAAATATACTCATGCTGTACGTGTGTGACATGATGTTGAGTTTACATGACAATGTTCAATAACGTAGAAATATAAGAGAATATCGAAGGATATGTTTTTGTTTGTAACTAAGCACTGTGTTTGCCTTCAATAGATTATGTTTACCGAATGTCATGATTATCTCGCGTCGACTATTGCCATTGCATGAGGTAATTTTTTTTTTAGTGAAACATTTGCAGGCCGTTGGGAAAGTAGTTTTTTAAAATGCGGCCATCAATAACCCAAATTTCGCGCATTCCCGCCTGAGGATATGATATAAAATGTAGAAATTTACCTCTTTGTGCTGACATCATTTTGATTTTAAACTGCGAACATGTTAATTCAGATAATAATAAAAAAAATTATTCTTAGCAGTTGAGCTCTACGGAATATTCACTTTGTGAAAAGATAACACAAACAAACTTTTTTAGCTTTTTATAACATGCATCTTTGAAAATATAAAATAAATGTTCACCGAAATGATAAAGTTAATAATATTTAGAGAGGTCTAAATATTTAAAAAGAACCACCAGCTATTACTATGTAAACAATTTCTTATAGTTATCAATGTACGAATCATCATCACTTATGCTGCCCCTGCTTCTCAATTTTATTTGGTTACTATGCGATATTTAATTTCATCAGTGGCACTAATTATAACACTTGAATTTAGCTAGGATTTTAGTTCTTTATATTTTCAATAAATAAAAAATGTATAAATTCAAAGAAAAATAAAATAAGATATATATGTATGTGTGTGTGGTTGTGTGTGTATTCAGAGAGAGAAATAAGAAAAAAATATTTGTTAGAGAAATGAGAGAAAGAGAGGTAGAGAGAGAAGGGAGAATAATATCGAGGGAGAGAGAGAGAGAGAAAGGCAGAAAGAAAGAAGTCAGAAGAGTGAGAGAGGGGGCAACAAAAATAATCGGGAACAGAAAAATAACGGAAGGTGAGATAGAGAGATATGGAGTGTGAGAGACAGAGAAGGAAAGAGTATGAGAGAGAGAGAGAGAGTAGGAGAAATTAGAATGAGACAGAGAGGGCAAAAGAGAGAGAGAGAGAGAGAGAGAGAGAGAGAGAGAGAGAAAGAGCGGTAAGAGAATGGCTGGAGTACTGTAGAGGAAGCAAATATTGACAAAAAAAGAGATCTTAAAATGAGTTTGCATTCACTTAGAGAACAACACACAGTACACACTCAGAATAATACACAATACGTAAAAAGATAACACAAAATTCACATAAAGAGTAACACATAATACACATAGAGAATAACATACTATACAGTTAAAAATAACACATATTTTAGAGAATAATACACAATACACATAAAAATAACAGACAATACACATAAACAATAACAGACAATACACATAGTGAATAACAAACAATACACATAAAGAATAACACATTGAACACATAAAGAGTAACACACAATACACATGAAGTTAAAGAATAACACATTTAGATAATAACACACAATACACATCGAGAATAACAAACAGTACACTTCGCCCAAGATCAAAAACTAAATTTAAGTAAACGAGGAAAAATTCAAATATTTTATGACATTATTTTATTGACGAATGCGCATGAACTTGATGATTCTTACAGACAACAGTTGTGGGTACAATAAAAAGTTCATATCACATTGAATCACTTTCATCGAAGAGTTCTTCCGAATCTTCCGATTGATCTCGCTCATTCGATCGCCGTCTATACAGGTATACCACAATGGAAATCAAGCAAAACAGCATGCTAATTTGATATATCAGGAATAAACTGAAGAAGTAGCTGCTGTCCCAGAAAATCAGTGTGTAGCCTGTAGAAATATATATAAAAAGTAGGGCTGTTAGCGATTAATTTAAATTTAATCGTTAACTTTTGAACAATTACCGAATAATTAATTTATAATTTTGATTGAAGCTGAAAATAAGTATTATGACGTCATTAAACTGAAAATTTCATAAAATGCCCATAACTTAAGTTTATACTAAAAAAAAAAGTAATTTTAGGAGATATGTTTCAATATAAATATAAGTATTTGTAGTTCAATTTACTGTCAATGAATTTAAATTTTGTTGTTGTTAATTAATTAAAAACAATGTTTATTTTTTAAATATCATTTTTCTTATGAAACTGCTTATTTTAAAGTTTACACTTTAAATGTTTTTTTTGGAAATGGACAAGTTAGTACGTTGAAAAAAAAACGATTATTAATAACTAATAGTTAATTATTTATTAATAAATCGAAAAAATTGTTTAAAAGAATATCTGTAATTAGAATAGCTAACTTATCGATTAAAATAATTTTAATCGATCAAATTGTTTACAGATTAATCGAGAAATTAATCGTTAATTTCCGTAGCCCTAATCAAAAGTAAAAGCCACTTTGCACTGTATGGCAGGCAATATTTCCCTCTATATCTACATTTCCTTCTATATGTACATTTTTCATCTACATTTCCCTAATTATCTACATTATCCTTTATATATACATTTCCCTCAATATCTATATTTCACTCTATATCTACATTCCCTTCTATATGTATATTCCTCTCTATACCTAAATTTCTCCCAAATCAGCATTGCTCCTCACTACCACATTGCTTTCTGAAGGAACATTATTGTTTTCCCACAGCCATATCGCTTCCATGCATATATGTTATGGCCAAAGCCCGAAGTCCGACCAGTTCGCAAATTTACCGCCGATTCGCACTTTGGACAACAAGTCTGGCCGAAGCCCGAAGTACTTACAACTAACACTTATATTTCGGTCTTTGGCTTTACAGCAACATTGGCCTTTCCTCGAATTGTCCGGCCATTTCGCGAAGTGGCAGAATTCGGGCTTAGGCCGTAACGTACACAAATTTTGTCATACAACTTTGTTCAAAAGCCACATTGCCCTCTATATCCATAATGCTCAAAAGAGCACATTGCTTCCAAATCCATAGCTTCATTACTTCAAGTGCCATACAGTTTTCAATAGTCACAATGCTTAACATAGCAACAGTGCTCCCAAAATCTTCCTCGGGCCACCAAGTTTCGCACGCCACGTTTCTACCAAAGTGGTACTAGTCCCAATTCCTAATTGAAACCCATATTCTTAATATTTCCTAAAGGCTATCATAGGTTACGAGCAATAATGATCCTAGAGCAACATTGGTTCAAAATACTTAGTGATTGTCAAGCGACGTGGCTTCCCTTAGTCCCAATGACCCCACAAGCAAACAACTCTTAAACTACATGGTAACCAAAATCATATTCCGCCCATAAACCACGTAGCTACTCAAGCAACAAAGCTACATCCGTCCTACAAGTCACATAAGACACCCAAATACGAACATGTCCCCAAATATACGTATATCCCCAAATACACGACGTATGTCCCCAGATTTTAACTTACTCATTGCGCATGACGAGCCAAAATATCCTTCTTGACAACCATAGAAACAATGTCCAGATTGCTGATCACAGGCACCGTTACCAGCACACTTTGCACACTCTGGGATGAAAATGAACATTGGCAACAATAAAAAGCGTTTGGGTGGTTGTAAGAACACGTTAATATTTTAATTCACTGCATTTGTAGCCTAGCTTTGAACATTCCTAAAAGTTTAACAGATGCAGGCACTTCCGTTGAGATTCATTTAATTGATTTGCTTCATTCAGTAAAAACTGTTTCAGGTTAATTATTACCTTCTACCACTAGACCTGGTGGAGTGGGGGGGGGGGGCGAGGGAGATGTTTGGTTTCATATTGATCCCGTTAAAAAAACAACAACTATGAGAACAACTTTCAATCACCGCCAACAATACAGAACTATTTAATTTGAAAATTCACTTTTTTTCTTTGGATCATGAATAGAGGAGACTCTCGAAGTGCAACTCCCTCCCTCCCAAACAGCACCGAGGAAATACTACTAATCAGCACTCTCAATATATTTCCTTAAACGTCAAAAAAAAAGAATTTAAAAAAAAAAAAAGAAGCCTATCTTTTCGATAAATAAGTACATATTTTCATCTAATAAAATACTCAACGGGCTCGAAAATAATGTACCAGTCATTGCTCTTAAAGGCAATAAACATGATGAAACAATACTGATATCTCCAACACTGATCAAGGCGCGTCCATCAAAACTTACGTCTGTCACACAGCATCCCTGTGAACCCATTGCGACAGCCAAATGAACACTCGCGTGTAAGCTGATGACACGTCCTATTTAAACACATTGACTTACACACTGAAAATGAAGTTTTGGAAATTATTGAAGCTGTTAAAAGAATTGAAAGTGAAGCTTATGTTTTGTATATTATTACTTGAAAACAATAAAGGTTACTTATAGCCGATTTCTAAATATCTAACAATCATTTCATCAGTGACTCATACTGTTGGTCTATTTGTCTGTGTATTACGTGTATCTATCCATCTGTAGATTAGCACAAGATATCTGTAGCCAAGCTAATTTTTTATATCAAATTCGTGGATTAAAAAAAATTATGGCAAAGACAAGCACACAGTGTAAACGTATTCATGCCTATATAAGGCTCTTTATAATCACCATTATAGCTAGGTAATATATAATACCAATAGTCTGAAAGACACTATAGTGATAGTATAACACAAGGGCTAAAGCTTAACATTAAATCATTATGGGTTGTCGCCCTAGTGTTATACTGTAGAAGCCCTGAGGGCGATTTGTCGGCGCTCAGGGAGGCGGTGTCCTTTGAAGCAGAACGGGAGACGAGTCCAGAGGGTCAGCAGACCAGATGTGTGGAATGTGACGTTCTGGCTCGAAATATATATCGGGGAAATCAGGGGTGCGGGCGAGGAACGGAGGCCACACCCGTGGGTCCTTTGATGTAGACGGCACTGACCATGGACCAGACATCGTCGAAGGACTGGACAAAGGTGTTAACTTGCGCTGTAACACACGGGCCATCTGACCTGGGGCTACGGGTCTCACCAGACATTGGTTAATTCAAACCCGCCCACCATGTCTTATGAGGGTTTGTACAAGATGATTGACATTTGACATTCGGACAATGGGAATTTGGGGGGCGGAGACTGACGGGTGTTAGAGGAAACTCACTGAGGAGACCAGGGGCACACTGACACACTCGGTTAGGGAGACAGAGATAGGAATAGGGACGAAGATAGGAACGTAGACAGATAGGGGCGAGTGATAGAGTAACTATAGTTAAGAAGTAAGGAATGAAACATAATTTATTTGTACATCAGTCTTGGAGTTGGTGTTTGAATAAGAAGTAACCAAGAGTGAAAGAAGTAGAGGCAATAACCACGAGAACACCAATGTTCTCTACAATACAAATAATAATTGCTGGACAAACTTAGTTTGCATAGTAAGGGTTGTTGTTGAAACATTTTGAAGGAGTGATATTTTTTGTTTATTAACACTAAAACTGAACATTGAAAGCCGAAACTCATTGAAAAAAGAAGTTAGGGGAGAAAATGTTTTATAGATTTATGTACATTAAAATAATACTAAACTACAATTTTATTTCTGCTTTTTTTCTTTCATCGTTTTCTATACAAGGTGTGCTGCATGAGTGCTGCAACGCTTAACAGATTTCATTAAAGACATAACAACATCAAACAAAGGATGGTACTGTTAAAAATAAGTTAGCTTAATAGGGAAAAATAATCGATTAATTTCGATTAATTATATTTTATAACGCATATATTGATAACATTAAATAGCGATTCATTATTTTATGAAATCAGTTAAGTCGTGGTAATTCCATGGCTCCCAAATTTTGTCACGTAAGAGAGCATATTTGCTCTGCTATGCACGAAATAAGGGTGGGGGGGGGGCTTTTTTACGTATGCACATTTAATAAATAATAATAAACACAGGGGAAAAGTATAAAAGTAACAAAAAATATAAGTTATTTATAAATTGGAATATAAATATTATTTTAAAATTTCATAAATTTTAATCGAATTTTAACGGGACGGGTTAATTTTAATCGATTACATTTTCAACGATTAATCGATTAATCAATCCTTAACTTCCACAGCCCTAAACACATATTATTATTATTATTATTATTATTATTATTATTATGAAAAAAACATAACATTATGGAAAAATGTTTAAACCCACGCCTTTTAATAATAAAAAAGCTAGCCATCAATACACATTTTTCACGCAGGAACCATTCAAATAAATTAAAGGAACACATCCGTACTCACAAGAGGTGCAGTTTTTCCCAGCGAACCCTCGTACACACCCTTGTATGCAACGTCCGGTTCTCTGCTCACAGTACCTGCTTCCACCGCACATAATACATTCTGGAAGATTATCATTGTCAGAGAGACAAACACATTACTACACTCCGACTCAACACATCGATAGTTGTCTTCCATAAAATGTGTCCTCTTTTCTTTTAGGTGATTAATGATATGGAAATTTACGAAGAAATGAATTTAGAAAGCATAGTTTTTTTGTTATTAATTTTTTAACTAGCCTTTTAGTTTTAGACGCCACCCATAGCACTGAGTCCATGTTAAGTGTTGCACATGAAAATAAATTTAAAATCATCATGGAGGTTATATAAATAGAGTCAAACGTGGAACTGAATAATCACAGTTCATAAGAGTAAAAAGCGCACTTGACTGGCGTACCGATGGTCACGAGTTCGAATCCATGTGAAGGCAAGGATTTGTTCCTGTGGCATAAGGAGTCCCTGTGTCACCTAGCTCAGAATGGGTACCTAACCAACAATGGTTAGGCGGCTGGGTAATGCGTGGAACCCTCAAAGCCGTGGGCTGTGACCGCCGCATCACTTGCCAACAGATAATCTGTAATGGTCTGTGGACGCAATTATCTTCTGCATAGAAGGAGCGTCTGTATATCTAAGATAAGATAGGAGTACTATATCTATACACACGACTAATGAGAATAATGATTGTTAAGAGAACTAAGATCCTGACATCGAAAACATATGTTGGCAATATTAAAGAGGCAAAGAAACACCTAATACTTAAAGAAACATGTGTAAGACTTACTTTTGTTACAGAGATCACCATGACGACCCCATCTGTTACATGTGACGTAGCAAATGTCTTTGCCAAGCTCGCAGTTGTACCTCTCTGTTACGACGTAATGGTAATAAATAATGGCTTATAAAGTCTGGTGATTTAACAAATAAACATTTTCCGGCACGGCGACTATTTTATGAACTAGTTAACCCCATGAAGATTTTCGGATAACGGCATTTATTGGGACAAACTCCCAAGAAATTGATGAGTTAAAACGGTTGTTTATATTTTCATCTATCACTCGTACATTGTTTTTTTTGTACAGCCGACATTACAAAGAAATAAATAACAGTGTAACAGAGAGAGAGAGATTTAACGATGCATCGATTGATCTGTCGCATATGTAGAGGGTAAACATCGAATCACTTTACACTAGATCATAAGCAGAGTTTGACTATAAACTTTACGCGACTAGCAGAAAAATAGAAATGCAAACCGTAAATATCTAAGTCCGTATGCAATCGGAAATAGATTACGAAATTGGATTGACGCAATATTAGTCATTATTATAATTAATTTTAAATATTATTTTATGCTGTTTTGTTTTTAATCCTCACTTAAAAAAATTCTTTAGGTTTATCCTAAATTTTTTTTGAACTTTAAAGACAGAAAGACTTTTTCCTTATTAAATTTTAAAGAGAGTTTTTCTTTAATCATATTAACTGGTCCTAAATGATTTTATGACTGTTGAGGAAATTGATTGTATATTACCAGGGCATTTTTTTTACAACATTACATATTCTTTAATGTTTTAAATACTCTCTTTATGGAATAACACCTTAATTTAGCAAATGCTCAAAGAAATGGAAAATCATATGCATAACTAATTTAAAGCAATTTTGTAAATGTTAGGCTAAACATATTGGTCTCTAAAAACTATTTTGTGAAATGTTATTACCTTTAGTGGCGTTTCCCAAAATTTGAGAATCTTCGGTGATTTCAATACCCGTTACTCCTGTTGTTTTTCTAAGCGCGTCTTCTGTAATTCCAAAACTCCCTAGAAAAGACTACATTTTATTTAAAACTTAATTATGATATTTTTTTCTTCAAAAAAAAATTAATGAATATATTCATACATAATTTATTCGTATCTACCATAACTCTTGTGTTATCTTTAACGTTATCACCCCAAACTCTCGCGAGAAGAAGCAACATAAATATCGTTCTAGGGAGAAGTGGTGGCTTAACTATATGAATGTCTTCAGAAGTGGTACCAAAACTATCACCCTTGTTAGCCATAATGCCTTATCACCTATAACTTATATTTGCAAGAAATCCGAAAATTGGAACTTTTGAAAACAAAGTGAGTGTTTTATTTTCAACTATTATACGTAAGTTTTTTTAAATGTTTAAAAAATTTTTAATTAATTTTTTTTTAGAATAAGAAATGGCGATTGGAAAAATAAGAAAGCCGAAGGAGTTTGAC
This sequence comes from Radix auricularia, assembly GCA_002072015.1. Classification (NCBI taxonomy): domain Eukaryota; kingdom Metazoa; phylum Mollusca; class Gastropoda; family Lymnaeidae; genus Radix; species Radix auricularia. The sequence continues at coordinate 656,148 of MUZC01004466.1, forward strand.
GAGTCCCTAGCAATAAATGCTACCTTGCGAGATTCGTACTTTATAGAATATTTTATCTTTGTAGAGTACTTACCATTAAAAATGATTTTGTTTTCTATTTTCTGTTAAATGAGAGGCAATGAGGTAAATGTGTACGTGTTAGGTAAATAAGATTAAACATAAAATAAATTCAGTTAGAATAACATGGGATGAGGAAAAAAAAGGTATTATCAATATGCAATAGTAATATATAAAATAATGGCTAACTTTGCAATTGAAAGCTTTTTTTGAAATATGGCTTTTTAAGTCATGAATAACTTTAAACAATTTGGTTTTAAATATGAGTTATAATAATGAAAAATATAATATACACAAAGTTCAACTACTACATCGTTCACTTGATTCCGCGACAAAGAGTGTCTTCACGTGTCTAAATTGCAAGTGCCTTCTATTTAATAGTGTTTGTGAATTACGGAATTTATATATATATATTTTGTTTTAAAGCATACTCAACATAATGCATCTTTAGACTTTCATATCTATTTTCTAACGCAGAAGTTCATCAGTAAAGCTTACTCCATATCCTGTATATGAGTAAGACTACTATTAGCTTAACACGCTTTTTTATTTTGTTTGATTAGTAAGTGAAGTATTAGAGCCATGGTAGGCAAACTATATCAACATTTGGAAAATTCCCGTCAGTCAATAATTTAAAACAAAAATGATCGTGCGATCCTCAGAAAATTTATTATTATTATTTATCGGCAGTTATTTATTATTTTTTTTTACTTTTGACTATAAATAATTTGTAAGTGATGGGTGGATTTATTATTCAAAAATAATTTAATCGTTACATTTTTTAAAGGGGTATTCCAGAAATTAATCGTTATTTCCACAGGCCTAAAATGTATACATGAATAGTTCATTAAAAAATATCAGCAAATGATGTGTCAGTCAGACAAACACAGGCTCACTTACGTGTTTGAAACCTGCTACAGTTAAAAAAGACACCATCTCCGCTATCGCGTAGACGTAACAACCAAACTCTGTGATTGGGTCGCTCTTCAACTCTAAATATCGAAGGTTCATTAATTCCATGGTTGTGCCCATTGCCCATTCTTTCCACCCTCTCACATCTGCCCAGACAGGCCTGGAATTGCAAAGTGTTTAATAAAGTCTCTTAGTCTTTTAATTTTTCAACAAAAGAAACCCCGGGTAATAGGACATTCCGTCCCCCTTCATCCTGGGGGCCGCTGCACGCTACATCGTCATCAACAGCTTCAATCCCGCGACCGTCGTTTTAGAAGTGCACTGACCAATCAACAGACAACAATCTCCAATTCCGTCTTTCTTTATGATGCGGACGGCGGACAGTAAGTCACTCAATCTCATTTTTTATGCTGTGAAGCCCACTTATCCACTGTTGCCCTCTTTGCCCCCTCCCTCTACAGTGCCTTGAATGATGATTTTTTTTCAGACTATCATGGTTATGTGGTATGAATTAAAGGGGGATAAAGCCTTCCAACACACAATGAATGTTCCTTTAATCAAATGTCGGGAGGGGACAGGGCAAATAAGAGCTGTTCCAGGCAGACTGTTGGCAAACACTTACTGCTCTATTATTTTCTTTCTAGCTATTTGACTTTGACAGTACTCTTTATTCCCACTTCATTGTATACTCTCCTATCAGCCATTAACTCGTGAAAAAATGTGGTGACCCCTATGCCTTTGTTGCCTGCTCTGTCTTCCCTGGTATCTTTTATTTCGCTCAGATTGACTTAATTTTACTTGTCAATAAAACATTTTTTGAAAGCAATCTTTGAAAACATGCACTTCTTTTTTATTAGTCATTTTCGTACATTGACTTTGTATTAAAAAAAAGTGGTTACCAAGCATGTAGTAGCGGGGAGCCTTTCTTAAATAAGTTTTTATAGTTAGCTGTATAGAAGCAATCAGTGTCCTTAAACATAGCTTGGAAATCTTTTAGTAACATCTGTAACATGTCTTTCATACATCGTACGTCAACCGCAATCTGAACACAAAAGAGCCGCCTGCGGCCGACGACCCGCGGTTGGGCCAACGTTTGGAATAAATTATTAATTTCTCACCCCAAGTTAATGATTCCTTGATTATTAAGCCTTATAGCAGTTTTGTTTGTCTGGGTAACAATGACGAGAACCTGATAGGACACGCTGAACGCAGAATCTGGTCCCCTGTAAGTTAAATAATGATGAATACATTTTGTTTTAAATAGGTTACAATGTTATAATTTTAAAAAGTAGGTTGAGGAACAAAATTTGACTTTTTTTAATGCTGTGGTACTCTTGCAAGTATTTATGTAAATATTGCTAAAATAAAATTAAGATTTTCAAAAAATTATGAGGTTTATGTTAAATATGACTGTCCCGGAAGATTTTTTCTAAAGTTTGGAATCTGAAGAAAATTATTCCTAATGGGATATATCAATTAATGAACATAATAATATACACTATACTTTACACATATAAAATTTCAAATTACACAAAGGAAACACTGAGATTGATTTAATTACTCACCTCTAACTAGGGGGTTTTGTTTTAATGCAAATTTAACATAACACATTTTTTAACAAAGGCTACAGTGGCCTTTTAAAAATTTAACAATAGATTTACAATTGAAGTGAAAATTAGGGGAGCAAAAAAGCGCTAATGATAATAATATGGAAGCACTTCATATTTAAGTTTATTACTAGTGCAAAATTGTCTCTTTAAAATTAAATATATATTTTTTAAATACTAATACATGATTTAATAATATACGAAAGACTTTGGAAATAAAACGCCCTTCTTATAATGAATGAAATAGCACCACACTCCCCTCCACACTGATAACTGTTCTAGGAAAAAAATCATTTTCGATACGTTTCAATCTCAATGAAATAGCTGTTGACAAACTTACATAAACAAGTACTCGGAGTGAAAGAGAATCATCGGGACGATGTGGCTGAAAGACACGTAGTCCGTCTTCCACCCGGACTGATCAAAGCACGAATCCGGCAGCACTATCGTCAATACGATTGGCTTATCACTTGTAAGTACACAGGACTCGTCAGTGGCCAACACGACCTGGGAAAAGATTACAAACACTTATTTTATAAAAGGCTTTGTGATTTGTATCTCATGTATTATCGTATTTAAAGGTGTTTTAACAAAGCTGATCGGGTATGCAGTCTTATAACTAGGTTAGCTTTATAACAATATTAAATTACCAAAACGACAAAGAACATAGATTTTATATAATATTAAAACATTTATATTATTTCTTGGTGTCATGGTGATCCCTTGATTGTTTGTTTGGTTGTCGAAGAAGTTGTGGATCGAATTTTAACCCACTTCCTCGTAAGCTAGGAAGCTGAAATTTTGCTTGCAGACTCGTGCAGAATAACAAGGTTTTAACTCTATATAGCGCTAATAAAATCAAATTTCCAAACGCCAATATCTCGATTTGACCAAGATTTCACATAGAACCTAGTTATTGTAAAGGGTGAAGAGTTGCTATATTTTTTGTTTCTCCATAATGACGCAATTATTGGTTATCATCTAAAATTATAGCAAATGTTAAATGATTTTTTTTCATTGTTAAGATATTTTATTAAAAAAATATATAATTGACCCCATTTGAACACGACAATACCCTATTTTTCGAATTGAAAATCATACTTAAACTAGTATTAATTGTAACTAAATAACAAATACTAACACACCAAGAGTAAAAACTTAGACTACTACTTACGCCATCATAACTTCCCGCGTTATGTAACTCTATAATCTTGGTCATCAGCCATTTATCATATAATTTTATTCGTGTATCATCTTCTGTCGCCATTGCATTAATGGAAATTTGATACCAGGTAGGATTAAATGGGATAATAAAAGTGGTGCCGTATTCTATTTTTGGTAAATGCATATCTGAAAAATCGGAATAATGCTAGTTTAATTAATAGTTAATTTTTTTTTTTGAAACCTACAATCAGAATATTTGACCTATTGCAATAGCATATAAAATAAACTTGAGCTATTTAGGAACAATAAATGATATACATATATGTATTATTAATTGTATATACAAAGGTCAACAATTGTTTGTTGTTCGTTCTAATTTTTCAATATTTACTAAAGCTCAATTGTTTACTGTAAGCGTAAAATATAAGCCATTTATTTGAGGTTATAGGATATCTGCTTTGTGAAAATTCCCAGACGTCTTAATCGTTACCAATACACAAAAATTATGTAATTATTGAGATGATCGACCATTGCAATAATATAAGAGCAAAATCAAGAACTGTTATATTAAATTAAGTTAATATCGGTTCTAGTTAAATGTATTAGCTCCCTCACTGAAGTGTCTTAGACAACACCATGAGATGTCTTTTTCCAAGTCCTGAGATGTCTTATCTTTCACCCAGAGATGTCTAGGTCTACGCTCTGAGATGTCTTAGCCCACGCCCTGAGTTGTTTCAGCCCACGTCTTGAGATGTCTTAGCCCACGCCCTGAGATGGCTTAGCCCACGCGCTGAGATATCTTAGCCCACGCCCTGAGATGTCTTAGCCCACGCTCTGAGATGTCTTAGCCCACGCCCCGAGATGTCTTAGCGCACGCCCTGAGATGTCTTAGCCCACGCCCTGAGATGTCTTAGCCCACGCCCTGAGATGTCTTAGCCCACGCCCTGAGATGTCTTAGTTCATCACATGAGATGTCTTATCCCACGCCCTGAGATGTCTTAGCCCAGGACCTGAGATGTCTTAGCCCATGCCATGAGATGTCTTAGCCCATGCCCTGAGATGTCTTAGCCCACGTCGTGAGATGTCTTAGCCCACGTCCTGAGATGTCTTAGCCCACGTTCTGAGATGTCTTAGTCTATGCCCCGAGATGTCTTAGCCCACGTCCTGAGATGTCTTAGTCTATGCCCCGAGATGTCTTAGCCCACGTCCTGAGGTGTCTTAGCCCACGTCCTGAGATGTCTTAGTCTATGCCCCGAGATGTCTTAGCCCACGCCCTGAGATGTCTTAGTCCATGACCTGAGATGTCTTATCCCACGCCCTGAGATGTCTTAGCCCATGCCATGAGATGTCTTAGCCCATACCATGAGATGTCTTAGCCCAGGACCTGAGATGTCTTAGCCCATGCCATGAGATGTCTTAGCCCAGGACCTGACATGTCTTAGCCCATGCCATGAGATGTCTTAGCCCACGTCGTGAGATGTCTTAGCCCACGCCCTGAGATGTCTTAGCCCACGCCCTGAGATGTCTTAGCCCACGCCCTGAGATGTCTTAGTCCATGACCTGAGATGTCTTATCGCACGCCCTGAGATGTCTTAGCCCAGGACCTGATATGTCTTAGCCCATGCCATGAGATGTCTTAGCCTATGCCATGAGATGTCTTAGTCCACAACGTGATATGTCTTAGCCTACGTCCTGAGATGTCTTAGCCCACGTCCTGAGATGTCTTAGCCCATGCCATGAGATGTCTTAGCCCACGTCGTGAGATGTCTTAGCCCACGCCCTGAGATTTCTTAGCCCATGCCATGAGATGTCTTAGCCCAGGACCTGAAATGTCTTAGCCCATGCCATGAGATGTCTTAGCCCACGTCTTGAGATGTCTTAGCCCACGCCCTGAGATGTCTTAGCCCACGTCTTGAGATGTCTTAGCCCACGTCGTGAGATGTCTTAGCCCATGCCATGAGATGTCTTAGCCAACGTCCTGAAATATCTTAGCCCACGTCCTGAGATGTCTTAGCCCACTTCCTGAGATGTCTTAGCCCACGTCCTGAGATGTCTCAGCCCACGACCTGAGATATCTTAGCCCACGTCGTTAGATGTCTTAGCCCATGCCCTGAGATGTCTTAGCCCATGCCATGAGATGTCTTAGCCCACGCCCTGAGATGTCTTAGTCCATGACCTGAGATTTCTTATCCCACGCCCTGAGATGTCTTAGCCCAGGACATGATATGTCTTAGCCCAGGACCTGAGATGTCTTAGCCCATGCCATGAGATGTCTTAGCCCAGGACCTGACATGTCTTAGCCCATGCCATGAGATGTCTTAGCCCGCGTCGTGAGATGTCTTAGCCCACGCCCTGAGATGGCTTAGCCACGTCCTGAGATATCTTAGCCCACGCCCTGAGATGTCTTAGCCCATGCCATGAGATGTCTTAGCTCAGGACCTGAGAGGTCTTAGCGCACGCCCTGAGATGTCTTAGCCCACGCCCTGAGAGGTCTTAGCGCAAGCCCTGAGATGTCTTAGCCCACGCCCTGAGATGTCTTAGTCCATGACCTGAGATGTCTTATCCCACGCCCTGAGATGTCTTCGCCCAGGACCTGATATGTCTTAGCTCACATCCTGAGATGTCTTAGCCCATGCCATGAGATGTCTTAGCCCAGGACCTGAGATGTCTTAGCCCATGCCATGAGATGTCTTAGCCCACATCGTGAGATGTCTTAGCCTACGTCCTGAGATATCTTAGCCCATGCCATGAGATGTCTTAGCCCAGGGCCTGAGATGTCTTAGCCCATGCAATGAGATGTCTTAGCCCACGTCCTGAGATGTCTTAGCCTACGTCCTGAGATGTCTTAGCCCATGCCATGAGATATCTTAGCCCACGTCCTGAAATGTCTTAGCCCACGTCCTGAGATGTCTTGGCCCACTTCCTGAGATGTCTTAGCCCACGTCCTGAGATGTCTTAGCCCACGACCTGAGATATCTTAGCCCACGGCGTGAGATGTCTTAGCCCACGCCCTGAGATGTCTTAGCCCATGCCATGAGATGTCTTAGCCCACGTCGTGAGATGTCTTAGCCCACGTCCTGAGATGTCTTAGCCCATGCCATGAGATGTCTTAGCCCATGCCCTGAGATGTCTTAGCCCAGGACCTGAGATGTCTTAGCCCATGCCATGAAATGTCTTAGCCCAGGACCTGACATGTCTTAGCCCATGCCATGAGATGTCTTAGCCCACGTCGTGAGATGTCTTAGTCCACGCCCAGAGATGGCTTAGCCCACGTCCTGAGATATCTTAGCCCACGCCCTGAGATGTCTTAGCCCACGCCCTGAGATGTCTTAGCCCATGCCATGAGATGTCTTAGCCCAGGACCTGACATGTCTTAGCCCATGCCATGAGATGTCTTAGCCGACGTCGTGAGATGTCTTAGCCCACGCCCTGAGATGGCTTAGCCCACGTCCTGAGATATCTTAGCCCACGCCCTGAGATGTCTTAGCCCACGCCCTGAGATGTCTTAGCCCACGCCCTGAGATGTCTTAGCGAACGCCCTGAGATGTCTTAGCCCACGCCCTGAGATGTCTTAGCGCAAGCTCTGAGTTGTCTTAGCCCACGCCCTGAGATGTCTTAGTCCATGACCTGAGATGTCTTATCCCACGCCCTGAAATGTCTTAGCCGAGGACCTTATTCGTCTTAGCCCACGCCCTGAGATGTCTTAGCCCACGTCCTGAGATGTCTTAGCCCACGTCGTGAGATGTCTTAGCCCACGTCCAGAGATGTCTTAGCCCACGTCCTGAGATGTCTTAGCCCACGTCCTGACATGTCTTAGTCTATGCCCCGAGATGTCTTAGCCCACGTCCTGAGGTGTCTTAGCCCACGTCCTGAGAGGTCTTAGTCTATGCCCCGAGATGTCTTAGCCCACGCCCTGAGATGTCTTAGTCCATGACCTGAGATGTCTTATCCCACGCCCTGAGATGTCTTAGCCCAGGACCTGAGATGTCTTAGCCCATGCCAGAAGATGTCTTAGCCCATGCCATGAGATGTCTTAGCCCACGTCGTGAGATGTCTTAGCCCACACCCTATGATGTCTTATCCCAGGACCTAAGATGTGTTAGCCCATGCCATGATATGTCTTAGCGCAGGACCTGATATGTCTTAGCCCATGCCATGAGATGTCTTAGCCCACGTCCTGAGATGTCTTAGCCCAAACCCTGAGATGGCTTAGCACACGTCCTGAGATATCTTAGCCCACGCCCTGAGATGTCTTAGCCCACACCATGAGATGTCTTAGCCCACGTCCTGAAATGTCTTAGCCCACGTCCTGAGATGTCTTAGCCTACGTCCTGAGATGTCTTAGCCCACGTCCTGATATGTCTTAGCCCATGCCATGAGATGTCTTAGCCCACGTCGTGAGATGTCTTAGCCCAGGACCTGAGATATATTAGCCCATGCCATGATATGTCTTAGCCCAGGACCTGACATGTCTTAGCCCATGCCATGAGATGTCTTAGCCCAAACCCTGAGATGGCTTAGCACACGTCCTGAGATATCTTAGCCCACGCCCTGAGATGTCTTAGCCCACACCCTGAGATGTCTTAGACCACGCCCTGAGATGTCTTAGCGCACACCCTGAGATGTCTTAGCCCAGGACCTGATATGTCTTAGCCCATGCCATGAGATGTCTTAGCCTATGCCATGAGATTTCTTAGCCCACGACGTGATATGTCTTAGCCTACGTCCTGAGATGTCTTAGCCCACGTCCTGATATGTCTTAGCCCATGCCATGAGATGTCTTAGCCCACGTCGTGAGATATCTTAGCCCACGTCCTGAGATGTCTTATCCCATGCCATGAGATGTCTTAGCCCAGGACCTGAGATGTCTTAGCCCATGCCATGAGATGTCTTAGCCCACGTCGTGAGATGTCTTAGCCCACG
>MUZC01004466.1:678662-695800 GCA_002072015.1 Radix auricularia
GAGAAATTTAGGGGGGGGGTGCCATACCCCTAGTTACACCCCAGTTGGACGTCGCTTCTGTCTTCCGTAAGTCCATCTATGTCTGGCCCGGTGTTTTGTTGACATTTATAACTTTGATGACAAAACAATATAATGAATGTGAAATATTTTGCAATATTCAACAAAAATAACTAATAATAAATAATATAGAAATTTAAATTTAAAAAAAAAAAAAAACTGTGAACCGAAAAATGACATTATACATGTCTATTCTGTGCACGTGCTACTAGTTTAGAGAGCAGGGTTGCCAACCGTCCGTAAATTTACGGACAGTCCGTAAAGGTTTGTCTTAAAATTGACTTCCGCAACTTTCCGTAAAAAAAAAAAATAAGTCCGTAAAAAATTGACAATCTCAACGTTTAAAAAAATCAGTAAATTCTGTTTGTGATATCTATTTTCTTAATTCAACCTTTAATTTTTAAAGTGTTTTAGTGGCATCCCGCGCTCTATAAATAACTGTAAGCGCTTTCTGGAAAGCCAGGCTCGCACGGCGAGACGCTTCGTGGAAAGATAGATTTGTTTAGATAGATCGTTAGTTGTACGTCCCAATTACGCATAAATTATGACGACATGAATGTTAAAATAGTATTTTTTTTTTAAATGGCGGAAAAGATGAATACAAGCGAAGACGATAGCCTAGAAACTGTGAAATAAACGTAAACGTGGATAAAATTGTTGTTAAAAATGCTATAGTGAACAAAAATTACTCCCACAATGATCGACAGTACACATGTTTCTATGTATGACCATAAGCAGGAGGAATTAAACAGTCACTTATGATGAACGCGAACAATAAACTAACGTAATAAAATACGAACATGGTAATAGAGACGTGCTCATATGGATACTTAACAATTTTTTTAGCTACAATGCTTGGATTATGCTTCATATTCGTTCCTTTTAAGGTCAACATTTTATGTTAAAAGTGTCCGTAAAAAAAAATTTGTCAGTAAATTTTTTTGAAAATTCTTATATTTGTCCGTAAATTTTGTTTTATTGAGTTGGCAACCCTGTTAGATGGGAATGGGGTCAAATTTAAATTGAAGTGTAGGTGAGTCCGAAGTAGAGCAAGGGAGCGGGGGGGGGGGGATAGCACGCGGGAGAAATATGTGTGTGAGGGGGTGGGCTGGTGAGGCATTTCTTCACAAACTTGTTATCTTATTATTATTTGAAAATGTTTTTCTATTTTTATTTTTGCATATTACCTTAATGATGACTAGAGGAGTGAAGGGCAATAAAAAAATAACAGGCTTTAATGGTTACAAAGTCGAAATAATGGTGCAGGCAGACAAATCGTTCTGAGTGTAAGTGACTAGTTTAGATGAATGTAGTTATAGAAATTATACAATTCCCCAAGGAGCTGGCAAATGGAGTGTGTGGTGGCAGTTGCATCCACAAATGTCGTTTGCAAGTGTTTTTGTACCAGCACTTGTCGTGCCAGCGATGCAAGTGACACTAATGTCTCCCGACGACACGCAGGCGAACCAAAAACTGGCAGATATGAGAAATATTCAAATGCCATCGATCAATTTAAAGAAAATGTCAATGTCTTCAAGAGATTTAAATCGCGATGCATAAAATAGTATGAGTAGTCAAGAGGGATAATGGATTGAGCAATAAAGGGGCGTAACAGTTTGATTATAGTTAAAGGTTTCCATTAAAAAAAATTACAAACAAACAATTACGTGACAACAGAAATAAAATATTTACAAATAAAGAGTTGATCAGGGACTCTCAAAATTTGATCATCAATATTTAAAAAAAAAAATAAATCATGTAGATTGTGTAGATTTTTTAAAAACACTATGGTATTCATTAAATGAATTATCATTGACTGACTGCTAGTGTATTTTCGTTGGTAATTTTCACTGACATTGGGTAATGTAAAGTACACCTGGTAAATTTCCCAAAATCGTGGGAATTTTTGAACCAAATTTATTGAATAATTGGAATTTGGGAATTTATGAGGCCTTGGCCTCATGACCTTAAATATGGGAATATTTGAGATTGACACATTTTTAACATTAAATATACACTTGAATGACAATAAAATAAAAATAATTTGAAACATGCTAAATTTCAAATAAGAAATCATTTTTTAAGGTGGGGGCGGCATTCTGACGTCATATTTGTTTATTTTTAGTATGTCTAGGTTTTTTTTTCTGATCAAGGTCTTTTGAAAAGTTTTCCAAGTATTTTCGCGCTTCACCAAAAGGATTTAATGCATGTGGGAATTTTTAGTCTAATTTTGGAATTTTTTTACCACTTCCTGGCATCTTGAGTTCGCAACACTGACATAAGGACATTTCAATACAGACGCAATAACGTAGAATATATCGTTTCTCTTCCAATCACCGGAGTCGGCAACGTTGGGCGTGGTTAGTACTAGATGGGTGACCGCTTTTGAACGCCAAGCGTTGTAGAGCAAAAAGAAACACAAGGAGAAAAACATCCTCCACTACTGTATGTGAAATCTGGCCAACACTTGTAGGAACGTTAATTTAACAACCAGTAAAGACAAAGTTTTTGACAAAAGAGGCATAACTGAAAATCTTACACGTGGAAGAAAGTCAGCATTCCCAAGCCTGCGCACTTCATGGGGCTTCCCGGAAAACCCCCTCTGCTCTCTGGCCCCCTAAGGGACGTAAAAGCTGAGAAGCCCTCCCGGAAGCGGCCACCTGGGCGTCCAGGACACTAGGTCGAAAACGCCTCCCACTAAGTTGACCTCCCAAGGGAGGGGTGGGATTTTCCCTACTTCAACTCGCAATCACTCCGGCAAAGCTTATGAGTCTCAATGGTTTGGACGCCGCAATGCGGAGGATCATCACTGCCCAACATAGGGTTTAACCGCAACTGGAAGGTTTCCTCAGAGCTAGCGTCCAATGCTTTCCTAGAGGTACCTTTTGCTAATCGGTACTGGCGCTCCTGGCCCTAAACCAGCACCGCTCAGTGGCGTTGCTAGTTAATTGAGGGGGACGAAACGGTCGCTTCGGAGCAACCCGAGACATTACTAGAAGTATTGATTATGTTCGGTATAATACGCACCGCGCGACAGACCCTGTGACATCGAGGGCTGGAGTAAACCTCCAGTGACCCGTGGAGGTCAACTATAGCAGACGGCTACACATGCTACATAGAGGCCATAGAGACAAACTAAAAATTCATTAATTTAATTATGGTACATTTGATCGATTTGAAATTTTTATACTATGCATTGTTAGATGATACAAGTCTATGCGCCGCACAATTTCAGCTCGACAGGATGACGGGAAGAGAGAGAGAGAGAGAGAAAGAGAGAGAGAAAGAGTGAGAGAGAGAGAGAGAGAGAGAGAGAGAGAGAGAGAAAACGACAAGAAGGTGAAGTTATAATAAGTGAGTTAATTTTTTTAAAAATAAATTTCTTGCGGTTGAGAAGAAGGTGAAACATAAGCTCATTATACTTATTAAGAATAAGGTCGTAAAGCTTATACATCAGAAGAAACATGAGAACCACTGCGTAACCAGCAAAGTGTGTCCGGAAAATAAACTAATGGTATTCCTAAAAAAAAGATTTAAAAATAGACGCACATTAAAAAATATTTTAAAAAAAACAACACTATTTTTATCAGTTACTCTAAATATCTTTTTCTTTTCACTCTATAAATCTTGATGAATAAATATCCTATAGTCAATTCATCTATCCTTCCTCCTATTCTTGTGTCCATCGGTGTATCCATCTGTCCACCCGCCCATACGTACGTCCGTCTGTCGGTCCATCCATCCATTTATATATCCATTTATCCATCCATCCATCCACCCCTCCGTCTATCCATCCATCCAGCCACCAATCAATCCATCCACTTTTTATCTCTTTCTATATCGTCTATCTATTCACTAATTAGTTTGAGTTTGTGTATGTGTGTGTGTGTGTGCGCGTTCACATTCGGAGAGTGTATGTGCTCGTGTGTGTGATCTCCGTGGAAAAAAAAGATAATAAACACAATTCTTATGAATATCGGTAATAAATTAATATCTCAGTGTGTGTATGTGTGTTGTGGTTGTTGGTATCTGTGATTGCGTTTAGCTTCGCAGCTTGTTAGGTTTCCTCGGGTCGATACCCTCTAACAAGCTCGGCCTACCAGAGCATCTCCGCCTCGTGGATCTGGTGGCGAGCAGACCCAAGTGAACCATGTCTGGTGGTCACACCGAGAGACCAGGAGACAGTTGTGCACTGATGAGGGCAATTGTCCTTATTGTTTTCAAGAGTCACTTCAGGACGTCCACAAGAGTCCATTTCGCTGATTGCTTAACGGAAATTTCTCGATGGTGCCGGAGACTCCGTTTTGTGACATTTCCCAATGAGTCAGTCCAGAAAAAGAATTTATATAAGAGGAAATATCAGCTCCCCTTGGTTGTAGGTTTTGTACAGTCTACTAGGTTACCTGCACTCAGCATATTTTATATAGAATCTTGACATGAGGCCAGTAGTTCAGAAAAGGGTTGAACTGCTGTACCCCAGCTCCCATCGCATCCCCTACAAAAAATCCGTGTCAGCCCACTTTTCTGTGTCACAACAATTGTCCATATAACCACACTTGTCCGTGTCACCTCACTTGTCCGTGTCACAACATTTGTCCGTGTCACCGCACTGGTCCGTGTAACCACACTTGTCTGTGTCACCGCACGTGTTCGTGTCACCTCACTTGTCTATGTCACCACACTGTCCACATCACCTCACGTGTCCGTGTCACCTCACGTGTCCGTGTCACCTCACTTGTCAGTGTCACCTCACTTGTCCGTGTCACCTCAATTGTCCATGTCAACTTAATTGCCTATGTCAACGCACTTGTCCGTGTCACCTCACTTGTCCGTGCCACCTCACTTGTCCGTGTCACCTCACTTGTCCGTGTCACCTCAATTGTCCGTGTCACCACACTTGATCCGTGTCACCGCACGTGTCCGTGTCACCACACTTGTCCGTGTCACCTCAAATTGTCCGTGTCACCACACTTGTCCGCTTATTTACATCCCGCAATCATTACATTTTCACTAGTTGTGACACACAATCAGCACATTTTTGTTTGGTTGTAACACACATAATCATTACATTTTCCCTAGGAACAAGGCCCTCAATTGTCTCATCTGCCCTCCCCCCAAGACAGAAACACCCCCTCCCCTACCCACCTTTCTAACCTCCCTCCCCCTCCCCTATAAAGCATCAGATATTTCCCCAGTAATAACTCAAGTGGCACGAGTCCTGCCAATGTAATGGCGGTTTAATGATAATGAATATTTAATGGCGCTCTCGTCATCTCCAGTGGCCACTCCATCGCGGCACATCGGGGCCTCTAATGCCACGGTACGTGGACACGTGAGTTGACCGGCCGTCACGGATCACTGGCTTGTTAGAGCGGGCAGCAAGCTGTCCTTAACCTTTTAACACTCTCACCCCCCCGCCCCACACACACACACCAGGGTCTATCTCCAAACGAAACAAGTCGGATGCTACCATTATTTCTGCTATCAACACTTTTGACCTGTTACGTCGGATCTTCACTTGGAATCGTCCGTTGTGTCATTGTATCTTGGTCTATAAACTATGGAAAGAATACAAATTATTTCTTTGAATACTTGAGCTTGTTGTAGATACAGCCGAAGACACACACGCACATGCACAAGGATTCTCAACCTAAATAATCACATAACAACACCCTCCCCAGATATAATAAAATTCTCCCCTGCCTCACCGGCAGAATATCCGTCCGAAATAATCTAATGTACACCCCCCCACCCGGCTTCGGCCATAGTATTTCCTAAAGAATTAAATGAATTGTGTATCCTAAAAAAAACCTTAGCATGGATTGTGCATTCCAAATATTTCAATTTCTCTTCCTCATCTTACTTTATATACCAAATAATCATTTTTTACTCATCCTACCGATTGTATCTCCCAAATAATCCCTTTCCCATCGCTTGTATGTCCTAAATAAATAATCTTGAAAAATAAAACGTACATATGTGGATCACACGTCTAATCCCGTTAACCATGAGTCCGATAATGAAGTCACTAAATAGGACTTGGGCCGGTTGGTCAAATATGGGAGTTGGTCAACGAAAACTGTAAGTCAACTATAAGGTTTATTAGTCAAAAGGTATGTTGGTCAGAAACAAATATTGGTTACATAGGAGAGAAGAAATGTTGGTCAAATAAGTCTATATACAGGCCAGAAGTGACGTTGGTCTATTACGAGTGTTGGTCCAAAAACTGGCTTGTCAAAAATGGTTATTGGCCAATAGAGCTATTTATGGTTGGCACTGTTGGTGACATCATTCTTCAAAAGGATGCAGCATGTGTACACGGTTAATTACGTTCTCATTTGGTGTCTCATTTACTTTGCTGGAAGGACTTCTCTCTTCTAATTTCAAAAGTTGATTGGGTTAATATAATCTAATTTCATGTTTATAAGGCTAATCTCATCAAATTTCATGTTTATAAGACTAATCTCTTCTAATTTCTTGTTTATAAGACTAATCTCTTCTAATTTCTTGTGTTGAAAAGACTAAAATTCGACTTCTCCAATCAAGACATTTCTTTCACCGGGTTGAAAAGAAATCATGATTAGCTCTTAGCTCCACTTGCCACAACCCCCCTGCTTCCCCCACTACCTTGTCATTTTCTTTTATTCTCATGTTAAAGATAAAAAGTATTTGAACAAAACTAGGACACCGGCTAGAGGGGCCAGTGACAGATAGCCAAATCTGAGCGGCAATAGTAAAAGAGGCGTTTTAAAAAAAGTTATTATTATCGTTCAGTCCCTCAGCGATCCCGTCCCCCACCCCCTCCCCACCCCTCATCACCCAGTAGGACAAACTTACTTAACTCTAGCCAAGATCTGGTTGGTCACGTCCCACGTTCTCTTAGCTAGCCCCCTCTCCTCTCCCCCCACCATACACCTTTCTTCCACAACACCCGTCTTTCGACCCCTTCTATTTTCCTCCCTCGGGCTAGCCTCGTCCCTTCAGGTCTCAGCCTTGTGCATAATTTCACGACTCGTGTGTGCAACGCAACCGTGACGAAGTCCCCCCCCACCCAACCACAACCCCATTATTGTGACGTAGCTGGGGCAGGTGGTGTAGTACCACCTAAGCCCGCTCCTCCCACCATTCTTGACATCAGTCTGTTTTGAAAATCTTTGACGCAGTCAGAAGAGATTTTTTCTTCTTCTTCCATACTAAACAATAGCCTGGACCACCGTTTTGGTCCCCTCCCTGATCTTCTCTCAAATATTGACCTTAAGACGGTTCCCACCCCAACAATGGTCCAACACATACCCCACCATAGTCCAACAAATATTCCACCATAGTCCACCCATACTTCACAATAGTCCACACATACCCCACCATAGTCCAACAAATATTCCACCATAGTCCACACATATTTCACCATAGTCCACAAATACTTCACCATAGTCCACACGTACTTCACCATAGTCCACAAGTACTTCACCATAGTCCACACGTACTTCACCATAGGCCACACGTACTTCACCATAGTCCACACGTACTTCACCATAGTCCACACGTACTTCACCATAGTCCACAAATACTTCACCATAGTCAACACGTACTTCACCATAGTCCACAAATACTTCACCATAGTCCACACGTACTTCACCATAGTCCACAAATACTTCGACATAGTCCACACATACTCCACACCCCAAGCACACACACCCACATATACAAAACGTAAACACTTAGAATCATTAAAAAAAATTTTGAAAAATTTTCTTTACGTGTTGGCTGATTTGCGTTGCTGGTGACTGCGCTTCGGTAATTTTGTGGAAATTGTGGTGTTGCTGGCGACAGCTTGTCTGTAATGTTGTGGTCATGATCGTTGTTCCTTTTAAACTGCGCGGCTACCTGACCGACACCGCGCAGCAGTTTAGAATTACCGGGCAGCAAATTTTGTAAATTTATGCACAAAAATGGATGCTGCGCAACTTTGCACTCGACTTTTTTCACTTTCCACAGCGACCAACGAAGCTTAGAGGGAACATTGGTCATGATGGAGTTGCAGTGGTCCATGGCAACTGCCGATGCTGTCGACATATCAGCGTGTGTGTGTATTTAAACAAAAAGTAAAGTTCTCGTTTCAGACCCTGCTTGCCTAAACATCATATGGCATATAGGGCATGTCAAAAAAAGTTTACAAGTTTATACAGCAACAGTATACGACTGTGTGACTAGCACAATGCCAAGCGGCCTTTACTTTACCCGAACTCATGATGTCAGTTACCCATCCTTAGATACGGGAATAGGCCATTGCCTTCACAGAGACTCGAACCCATGACTCTCGCTACATCAGCCAATCGCGCTGCCGCTGGACCACCGTGTCTACTGATGATGTGGAATTTCCGTGCACATATTTGACCGAGGCTTTGCGAGAGTTTTTAAATACTGTCCATCGAATTTTAAGTTTACCATGTTGAAGAACGTAACAAAAATAAAATATGGATGCTCTGCTATTACACTTTTTGAACAAAGTTCACCCGATGCTGGATACGGACGTTATTTAAAAGAGCATGTGTGTTAGATGTTCACCTGTCTCGGAGCAAAAAACATGACATCAAGTTTATTTTAAGGCTAGTGGAATCATGAATTAGCGGACAGCATGTGGATTAAAGGGGGTATATGCCAGGGCTAGACTAAAGGATTTGGAGGCCCTAGACGAAGTAAATTAGGTGGCCCTAAATGTAAAATAAAAAATAAATAAAAAAATAAATATGGAAAGATCATTGTGCGAGGCCCCCACTAATGATGGCTGCCTAGTTTGCCTATGCCTAAAGCCGAACAGGTCAACTCAAGATATAACACCAACACCATTGAAACATTTATAACTTTAATAACTCAATAACTGCAGGTCGAAGGTTTCTCCATATGCAACAACTCTCTATCTCTCGCTCACCACAACTGCCTTCTCTCTACGTCACGTTCACACTATTACGTCATACTCTTTCATACCGTGCGCACCGCACCAAACACAAGTAACAACATTGAAATGTCAGGAAAAACCCAATTACTCTATGTTTCCCTGACATATCCCCCCTCTTCACTTTAGATTTAATTCACGGAGTTAAATCTACACATGAAATAAGATCAATACCCGATATTTCTAACAACTTTAAAAAAAAATCAGGGTATGGAATCACTGTCGTTTGCAACCGCAAACAAAACAAACAATTAAACAAGAACATCTCAATTATGTACATTTGCAAGGTTGAATACATGAGCTTGTCATCTTTAACAACCTGCCCTAACAAGTATTCAAAATGACAATCAATGCTAAATTGTGCACCATAAAAAAACAACCTAGTTTTATTAGCACTGTCCCCATCATGGGACCTTTTACGGAGCCCTTCTTGCTCATGTAATAATTATCATCCTATGTATCTTTACATTCCCCATTGTGGGACCAGTTATGGAGCAGCCATTGCTCTCTCCTGTGAATCTTTAACTTCTCCATAGTGGGACTCCCCATGTATCTTTACAGTCCCCATAGTGGGACTCCCCATGTATCTTTACAGTCCCCATAGTGGGACTCCCCATGTATGTTTAATTCAGCTTCATTTAGTTTTATTTTGTGCTCCGTCTTCAATTGCTCTAGTAAATCGTCCCTTTCAGCTAAGGCTTTTCTCAGATCTGCTGTTTTTATGTTCGCAATAATTATATTTGTATCACTTTCTATCAGTTTTTCATCTTTAATCTTGACTATATTTATGAAACTAGACAACTCTTTCTCCATTGAGTCAATTTTCAATTTTAAGCTTATTACCCCGACTTCCTTTTCATCTAATTTTGTTTTGTGATCACTCTTTAATTTTTCTAATAACTCATCTTTGTCATTAGTTATTTTGAGCAAGTTAGCTTTTTCTTTATTAGCTTGAGCTAGCAGGCTGTGCTTTTCGACAATTACCATTATTAATCCATCTTTAGCTTCCTTTAGCTATGATTTGTAATTCTCGGCTTCCCTTTCCACCTCTATAAACACACCAAGACAAACTTAGCCTCGTGGACAGATTTAAAAACATCATTGTTCGACAAAGACAAGGAAATCGCGGGACAGAAAATGACCGTAAATGATTTACAAGCAAAATTGGATAGTGTGCCTAGTTTGCCTATGCCTAAAGCCGGCCCTGTCAATGCCAAAATACACAGGCCAAAGAGAACAGAGCAATGGTGGAAATTGAGCTTGCAAACACCAGAGTTTGGTGACTCATGAAAACGGAGCACTGCCCCACCGGCTCGTATACTTCAAAGGCTATAGACCACAAACAGGGACCCGGACTGCCAGCACTGCAGCCTATCCTCTGATAAAGTGGTGAAGCTGTTAATCTTCGAGCCCCACGCTGGACATAGCCGGGGAGGTCGGGGCGGTTAGAGAGCCCTTCCCTCAGACAATGTTGTATGGCACTGCCAGCAGCTTAAACAATTTAAGCTGCTAGTTAAAAGTAAGAATTTTTAACGCTGTGGTGAAACCTTTGCGGCTATATGGAGCTGAAACGGGAAGCAATGGAGGTGGATTGGTCATACACTAAGAAAACCTGCTTCTAATACAACCTGAAAAGTAACCTCCAGGGAAAGCGGAAAAGAGGCCGTAAAGAAACACTTGGGGCCGAGAATTGGAGGCAGACATCAAGAGAATTGGCCATGACTGGAAGATCCTGGAGAAACTGGCCCAGGATAGAGATGCCTGGAAGTCTCTAGTAGGTTGCCTATGCCCTTGGAGGAATCGCACACTCCGACGATGATCGGTGGATTCCCGTCATGGACGAGAAGGATCAACAACAAACTGCCAGCAGATTGCCCACTTGTTAGCCTAAGTTCGAAGAGAGTCAAGTTCAACTCGCAGAATAAGAGATTATTAAAAGGGTACGGGTAAGTCTGACGCAGGAAACGTTACCGCGAAAAGTTTTCCTTGGCGAACACATATAAACAAGAAGTGAGAGGATCAAGTATAACTTATCTGCAATGAGCAGCATAACTAGACATTGAACGACAAGAAAAAGAAGTCCCACCATATTTTATCATGTGTTAATCCTGTTGTTTATAATTATAATGCGTTCACTATGGATTGCTACTTTAACACTTAATACTATATCGAAAAGGATTTTATTATTTAAACAAAAACAATAAGATAACAAAAACTCTTATATTATCTTATCTGTTTCCAGACGCTCCTTCTACACAGTAGATTATTGCGTCCTACGTTTCTGTATGGTTTGTGCCTAGTCCTGCATTCTTATTAGAGTTTTAAATGTTTATTGTTTGCTTTCCTGGTTTCTTTAGGTAACCCATTTCACGCCCGAATTCCGGAAGGGAAGAACGAAAATTTGTATGTCTTAGTTCTTGCTTACGTAATAAGAAAGCTGTTTTTTTTTTATCCTAAGTCTATCTGAGGATTGTAATAAGTTATCTTTGTGTTGTATTTCTACTTAAGGTATTCGCCAAAATTATTTTTTTAAAAAGCATTTTAAAAATCATATTTCCAACTCCACGCTACACACTTACACGAGGTAAGCAACACTTCTTTGCGACAATTCTAACTTCTAACATATCAATATAACCACAAGGCCCGCTGTCTGTGAGCTCCCCCTCCTTTTCCCCTTAAATGGGCCTATCCCCCCCCCCCCTCACCAGTCACCATCACACACTGACGCACACTTTTTTCCCGCCGATCCCCTTGATCAGACTCGGGCGGTGACGTTAAGATTAATATTTATTCACCCGTCACCACAAACAAGAGCCATTATCATATTATTGGCCCTCTGCATAGCCTCCCATAAGTCAGGCGACCAAGGAGGAAAGATGGCGAAGAGAAGACATTATTCGAAATGGAAATTAAAAAAGAATATTTTTTGACGACGCCGGAGCGTTCTTTTGATTGGCCACCTCAAATATATGTCAAGACAATTTGTCACGAAATTTTTGTATTCTTCCAACGGACGACCCAACCTCCCCACCCCACCCAACCCCAGCCTACCTCCAACAACAAAACTTTCAGAACTAATGCCAAGCACATGTTGCCCAAGCGTAATGCACGTGAAACGGGTAATTTATTATAATTATATGCACGTGGGGGCGAAGGACATCGCAATGGAACGGCCGCGTTTACTTAAGGCTTTGATTGTGGAGTAACGACCGCATCACTTCAACGGCTTCTTAAATTACTGCGCGCTAGATGAGTACATCGAGAGCAAATCGAACGGAAGAGCGCTCGTAAAAAAAAAAGATCCGATGCCGAGCAATAAATCGAGGGAATATAATTGTCGGAAGAGTTCGCGCATGCGCTGAGACGTCGGCGAATCCCTCCCACCATCTCCCCTATTCCTTCCTCACATCAAAGTTTTACTGTTGTATATTTTAGGACTCATGCAACAATGTTGTCATTTTACTTCGCTCACCAACCCCAACCCCTCTCATCCGGCCCCACTCTTCACTCGGCACATGTGGACAATGTCTAGTCAATGTCTACGTAACTGGTCAAGTTAAAATTCTTTTTTTTATATTTTATTCCCAAGAGGAAGGAGAAAAGCAGAAGAAGAAACAAATAACAAATATTTGTATTTAATTTTATTATTTTTTATTTTTTAAAAGTTTTAGGTCATTTATGAGGAAGTTAAGTGTGGTGTGATCTCATTGTTGGAGTTTGTAGTCCTGTAAGTTCAGAGGGGTGCACGCTGGTCGACCGGCAGCGCGCTCTGCTGGCGGACCGAAAGTCACGGTTTGGAATCTTTGTGAAGGCATGCGCCTGTTCCTGGCATGCGCCTGTTCCTGCCATGCGCCTGTTCCTGCCATGCGCCTGTTCCTGCCATGCGCCTGTTCCTGCCATGCGCCTGTTCCTGCCATGCGCCTGTTCCTGCTATGCGCCTGTTCCTGCCATGCGCCTGTTCCTGGCATGCGCCTGTTCCTGTCATGCGCCTGTTCCTGGCATGCTTCTAAGGACGCCTCTGGGTCCAACCAACTCCGAAGGACACCTGACATTAGTTAAGATTAGGAAAACAATGGCGGCTGGGCATTGTGCTACTAGCCATGCCTACAATTTTCTTGGAGGTCGTGGTCATAGAGACCTGTGTACGCTGCTATACATGACCCATAGGCCACGCAGCACGGTCTGAGAAGGGAACTTTACTTAGTTTAGAAGACCGTCAATGTTTTTTTTTCTTCTTCAATTTATGAGAATTAAGCAGCTACCATTAAAGCAAAAATCGTTATAAATTTACAAGTTTATTTTGTGTGGACATTAAATAGATGCTAACAAAATATGGGTGAAACTGAAATGAGGATTATTGATTATTAGATGAATAACATGAAAAAATATTGTATGGAGAGCCTGACAAGACTTTACAAAACGGCGAAAGCATTGGCTTTTAATTTCTTCATATTCATTTTATTTGTTTGTTCACTATTTGATCGTTAAGAAGGATCTTTGCCGAAACGTTCGGTACTGTGTGACGTCTTGTCAAGCTCACTCATATCATGTTTGTATGTTATTCAAATATAAACAGATGCATTTCACGCTATGCTCAAGGGGATTTAAAGTGACAATTGAAAGGGTGTGCCAAGGAGATGCCAACCTGCGGTCCACGTCAAATATTGGTGCTCGCGGATGTCGGTGGAGGGCCCTGGATTGGTCGGAGGGTGAGAAAAAACCATTTAGGCTGACCTCCCAAGATTGGTTATAGGATGTAAAGGGCCATAAACATAGTAAAAGAATAATCACTTTCGAGAGTATCCCTTCAAGCTGCGCACCTGCGCAGTTATCTGACTGACGCCGCGCAGCAGTTTAGAAATATTGCGCACAAAATTTTGGATAATATTGCATCCCAAAATGGATGCTGTGCAACTTTGCACACGAGGTTTTTTTACTTTGCACACGAAACAATAAACCTTAGAGGGAACATCGCTCACACCCCCATTCCCACCACCCCCTGTTTCTTGACACCCATCTCTCTCTCTCTCTCTCTCTCTGTAATCCTCACTCACTATTGTTCTATAAGATACTCTTTTAGTTCGTTACTATGTGTTAAAATTACTTTTGCCCTTGCCCCAGACCAACTTTTATTGTTATTGTTGTGGCCTTCTTTCTCCATACCAATTACCTAGTCCTTTGTTGAGCTTCAAAACTTGTCGCCATTATCACCTTCCCCGACCCCCACCACCTACCCACCATCCCCAGGGGACTACCTATGAATACAGAAGGGGAACACGCCCCATGCTGACGGAGCGAATAAATCACATATCAATAGTTTAGTATTGCGTTCCTTCCTTCCTTCCCCGAGGCGACCTCGAGTCTCACACATGATGTCCTCGGCGAGAGAATGGCCAACCCAAGAACAAAGCACATAAACAGACAACCATTAGCTCAGCGAGGGGGCGCCCGCCACGCAAAAACGCACAATTGGGGACAACGCCGCGTCTCATCTTGGCCATATCTGATTAGTCAGCCTGTGACTTTCAACACTGTGACTAAAGGTGATCGCCCGAAACCAGGGGCGAAGTAGAATTGATGACGCCCATGAAAGGGTTTGGGGGGATGGGTATGTGGAGAAAGGGGGTTGCGGGGAACAGTCGATTATTGAAATAGATTTTCCATGTCACCCCGAGGGACATCTCTGCCCTGGTCCACGTCCGAGAGACCTATAACATGGACTCGACTTTTCTCCCTCTGATCATAATCCTTGACTTGTAGAATGAAGGAAAAAAAAAGAAGAGATGTTAAGGTTTTAGTCGTGGAAATCTTGTAGGATATGGCATAAAGGGTATTTTAGAGAAGGAAGAGTGTTGTGGCACAGGGCATGGTAATGAGCTGTGGAGGGTGTTGTTACATGAAGTGTGTCGCGGTTGGAAGCTGTTGTGGGTGGAAGCGGTGTTTTCGCTGATAGGGTGTTGTGGCTAAAAAGGATGTTGTGGCGGGAAGGGTGTGTGTTGTGATGGGAAGGGTGTGTGTTGTGGTGGAAAAGGTGTGTGTTGTGGTGAGAAGGGTGTGTGTTGTGGTGGGAAGGGTGTGTGTTGTGATGGGAAGGGTGTGTGTTGTGGTGGAAAAGGTGTGTGTTGGGGTGAGAAGGGTGTGTGTTGTGGTGGGAAGGGTGTGTGTTGTGGTGGGAAGGGTGTGTGTTGTGGTGGGAAGGGTGTGTGTTGTGGTGGGAAGGGTGCGTGTTGTGGTGGGAAGGGTGCGTGTTGTGGTGGGAAGGATGTGTGTTGTAGTGGGAAAGGTGTGTGTTGTGGTGGGAAGGGTGTGTGTTGTGGTGGGAAGGGTGTGTGTTGTAGTGGGAAAGGTGTGTGTTGTGGTGGGAAAGGTGTGTGTTGTGGTGGGGAGGGTGTGTGTTGTGGTGGAAAGGGTGTTTGTTGTGGCGGGAGTTTTATTGTATAAATAAACATGGGTTTGATCCTACTGCCTTATCGCATCCATTAGACGACGTTCGGTTTGGCCTAGCATCCGTCAGTCCTCAAGGGACGATGTCGCCGACTCCTGCTCTTCTACCCCTCACCTTTCTCCTGGCTCTTCTATCTTCACTCCTAGCTGTGAGGGTGGCTTCAGCAGCTTGAGTGCCCTCACAAACCTTTTACCACCAGAGGGTGCGCTCCTCAGCAATGGCTTCCTAAGTTTTATGGTTGATACGCGCCAGTGACATGTCTTTCTTGAAGGCGCCATTGTAGCGCAGACAGGGGCGAATTCCTTTCCTAGGACCAGTTGCCAGCTCAACGTTAACCAGTGCTCTTGGAATGCGCTCCGAGTCTATCATGTGGACATGGCCAAACCACAAGCGAGAGTTTACATCTTTGACTTGTTTGATGCCGTCTTCTGGGGCGATCTTCTACGACATCGTTTTCGTTTCATTTGGGACTTTGACTGACCTGAGCTACGTCTTTTGATGGGTTTCTGTTAGCCTGTATGACTCTTTTCTTTCTCCCTCCCTCCCCCAATAAAGAACCCCGCCACTCCACCCGCAACGTTTCACCCCGATATTTCTCGTATTGTGATTTGTTTTAACTAGGATAGGGAATAGTTACATTATGTAATTAGTTACATTATTGAATTTGTTACATTATGGAATTAGTTTCATCATGGAATTAGTTACATTATGGAAAATGTTACATTATAGAATTTGTTACATTGTAGAATTAGTTACATTATGGAATTAGTTTCATCATGGAATTTGTTGCATTATGGAATTTGTTACATTATGGAATTTTTTTACATTTTAATCTTAGTAACATTGAGGAATTTGCTACATTATGGAATTTTTTACATTTTAAA
Source organism: Radix auricularia (assembly GCA_002072015.1). NCBI lineage: Eukaryota > Metazoa > Mollusca > Gastropoda > Lymnaeidae > Radix > Radix auricularia. Next base: position 695,002 of record MUZC01004466.1, read on the forward strand.
CTTAGTAACATTGACGAATTTGTTACATTATGGAATTAGATACATTATGGAAATTGTTACATTACGGAATTGTTAACAAATGGAAATTGTTACATTATAGATTTTGTTACATTGTAAAATTTGTTACAATATGGAATTATTTACATTATTGAATTCGATAGTTATGTTATGTACGTTCTTGGAATTATTAAGTAGATTGTCACTGATCATTACAATAGGTCTTAGGTCAGGTCAATCATCAATGACTTGCCAACTGACCCATCCTTCCTTTATTGAGGCGACTTACTTACTTCCGATGGACACAGTGAAACTATGTGAGACTCATTGAATGTGCCGGACACAATGACGTCATGTGACCTAGGAGACCTTCAAAGACATCAAACATGGGCATGGCACACACAAACACACTCGCTCACACACACACACACTGATACGCACATACACACCCGCGCGAGCACGCTAACGCTCACATAGACGCACGCACACGCACATGCATGCACGCATACACAGAACAAAACACACACACTCGCACGCACGCGCACACCCACACACGATTGGACCTGGCCGCGAGCACAGGTTACGACCATTTACGTGGGTCACGTGCATCGGTTGCGTGAGAGCATCCAGCGACCTCACCCTGAGCCTGTTTTAGGGGAGGCTCGCCCTTGGTCTCATCCTAGCTGAGCCCCCGGTAGATGGAGTTTACAGGGCCGGCCACGTTGGCCTGGTCAACAGATGAGCGAGTGCCTGCACACGCGTGTCTGTCACGAGACTTTATGATAGGGAGTTGGGGGGGGGG
>MUZC01004466.1:720747-732650 GCA_002072015.1 Radix auricularia
CCTCTCTTTGCACTATTTATGACGAGCAAGTCTGTGGGGCCACCTTCGTCTGACAATGGCTTCAACTCCCGCTTCTCCCGCTTGCGTTCAGCACTTTTTCGCTATGCCTTCAATTCAGAGAATTTTTCAAAAATAACTTCCAAACAATTAAGTAACAGTGATAGTTTATAGTCATTTTTTAAACTCACGCCAGTCACGCCTCACCTTTTTCGTTGGTGATGCCGACTGAGTGTCAACTCGCGAATCAAAAGAAAAAAAAATATTAGTAGTATTAGCATAATTAAATACAGCTTTAGTCGTAACTGTAAGTAAGCACATATCACATTTTTATGACTGTCGTAGCAGCAGACGACCCGACTGGATGTTGCTAGCGTTACGACATGTCGTAACATTACGACATGTCGTAACGCTAGCCACGCATATGTGGATTGGCTAGTGTTACGACTAGTCTAAAATCTAAATATTTTTATTTTAACAGATTTATTCAACGTATCTGCTTTTCAGAATAGTAATAATAAAAATTATCAGCATACTCATGAATTTAAAAAAAAAATAAAATAATAATAAATGAAATTTTTTAAAAAATTAAAAAATACATGACGGCAGCGGGATTCGATCCCGCTATCGATAGTTTCATATCATTCTCGAAGCAACCTTACTACCACTTGATCTAGCGAAGCTGCTGAAAAGGTGTAATTTTTAAAATTTATAACTGTTTTTCATTTAATGAAATGGCTCAATCTAGATTTTTTTTAAAGCTTTAAAATTCATTGATAAGCTTATCTAGTGATCATGATATTTCATTATGAGAATTATAGTTTAGTATTTAAGTATTAGTAATAGCATAATTGAAATACAGAAAATTGTTTACGACATGTCGTAACTTGTCGTAACGGCAGACAACCCGGACGGATGTTGCTGGCGTTACGACATGTCGTAGCACCAGCCACATCAGCGCGGGTTGTCTGACGTTACTTTGTCATAGCAGTAGACACTCCGAACTTAGTACTTGACTTAAACTTAGTACTTAGTACTCTTACTCTTAGTCTTACTTTTTTATTTATTAAAAAGTTATTATTATTAACTTGACTTAATAATTTTTAACTTAAGAAATTAACTTCATTATGAAGTATAATTAATAAATAATAGTTAATATAATATTAATAAATTATATTAATATTAATAAAGTCTTATGACCTAAGACTCATACTCATAAAACTAAGAAAGTGATTATTGGGAGATTTCTCCGTATAACGCAGGGCGTTATTGGGAGAAATCTCAGTATAACGCTGAACGCTATATGGAGATTTTTTCCATGATTCATAGCGTTTAACGTCACTTCTTGCCAGTTAGATATAAGTATTATAAGATTCTTAAATTCTTTATATTGAATATTGACATGAGTATGAGCTTCTGTGGTCTAATCAGTCTAATGGTTAGAGCGCTTCATTTTTTAAAAATTGGTTTTTACAGTGGTCCGAGGTTCGCGTTTCGATTACGACACTTATTTTTTATATATATATTTTTTTATAACTTTCGAATTTCTTTTTCAATTACTTTCAGTGATCTTTAATTTGTAATTACGAGGTTGGCTTTTTTATTAGTAATATGCTAAAGTAGTTTTTGTTATAAACTGTTAGAGTTGGAAACACCACGATGCTTAAGCTTAGGCTTAGACTAAGTTTGCTTAAACCTAGGCTACCATTAATACTAACTACTAGTACTACGAACTTTCCCCACTTGTGATTGTGATGATGAAGATTGATTAAATTAATTTTAAAATCATTATTCTTGTGTTTTTTTTAAATAATATTATTTATAAGCATTACTAACACTAACAGTAATGAAACTAGATTAATAATTTTAATATTAATTTATTCAATCTTTATCAGTGTCAGTGAGAATACTTCCATGATCCATAGCCATTTAAATCTAGTAGGGGTTGCCAACAACTTTTTAAAAAAAAAATTTTAAAAAAATTCTCTCTTTATGGTGGTTGGATAAAAAAAAAAGTACCAAGTAGAAAATTATTGTCAACCAGTCGAACATACTCCACACAGTTTATAATATAAGAATACTAATAGGATAATAGACAGCAAGTTTCAAAAATATTCAAGTTACAACTGGTGGACTGGTATTCAGATTGATATTTTTTTTTCTTCTAAAAGGGTAAAATCTAAAATGCAGTACTTGTCAGTAAAATACCACTTAAAAGACGTATATACATACAACAAATACTATAACACACGTAAATATATCAACGTTATAATTAATTGAGTAGTTATTATTGGGGCTAGAACTAATGACTATTGACAATGAAATCAAAATTACTATTTTAACATTATCATAGTTACAATGTCAATTGCAAATCAATTAGTAGAGCTGACAAGACTAAGCATTATTTATTTGATTTTTTGTTTTAAAAAGCTATGATAGCTACATATAATACTAAATTATAAAGTGACAAAAGTACTGATTATTTCTATAAATAGAAATCTCTGTATAACACCAGGCGTTATTGGGAGATTTCTCTGTATAACGCCTCCCTAAAACTAATGTTCGGTCCAACTCATTGGACCCAGGGCAGGTCACCTTAGAATTCAGTATTATTTGCTATTTGAACTATTTGAAACACTAACACGGTGTTGTTTAGTGATACTAGTTTCGGAATTAAATTAAAGTGATTATTCGCACGGTTTTGGCCGTGGGGATTATTTCTAATATTATTGGCACGGGTTGTCTGCCCATGCGTACCATAGCGGCTTATCACATTGAAAAACAAAATAATAGCTGATTACACTCGATTAAGGCTAAAATCTATAGTCTATATGTGAATAGTTTGTAGTGTAGTTATGATAAATTAAAATTACATAATTACATATCTTCATTAGTAGATTGAAATTTATAGAAGAGTATTAACATTAATAAGATTTTTTATAGCTTATTGCAATAATTAATACACATAATATTGAACCTAAGATGCTTTACAATGGTGGAAGATGCATAAATAGCTAAAAGTTCCTTTGACCAAAATAACTGCTGTGCAAGCCAAGATGTTGGTATTTGTAATGGGCCTAAGAACACAGAAAATATTTTTTTATCTACTTTGGTATACAAATATAACCAAATTATTTGCAGCTAAATTATCATTAATTATTTTTTCAGAACAAAAGCTCAAAAAGCTCTCCAAGGCTAGATTAGGCGAGCCCACATCACGGGAAATCATATCTTCCCTGGCATTGTTCCATGATGATCAGATGAGACGCTACGTAGAGGATCCAAACATCAACAGTTTGACTAGTGCCTCTGGTATGTCTGATGAACATCTGACACCACTGGCATTTATGCATAGAAAACTCCACCCGGAAAAACAACCTCTGAATGCTGAAGAAATTCTTGAACTCGTTAAGGAGGACATCTTGGGTAAAACTTTTGAGGCATCACTAGAAAAGAGAAACGGAGATTCCTCATGCTTAGTATCCAGTAGCTCAGCTAGTCAGCTTAAAAGCGTGAGTGAAGCTGATGCCGAGAGTTCAAAAGCAGTGCTGAATTCTAATTCATCTACCCTTGAACAACAGATAAGTACATCGAGTGACCACATTCTCCCTGTAATTTCAAACTCACATACTGCAACTGATGAAAACTGGGCAGTCTTTGAAAATATGAACTCCGAAAGAGAGGAAACCTCCTGATGGAGTTGGTGACATAAATTTGTGTTCATTTCCATTCTGCTGTTAGACTGTCTGCCTACGGTCTCAGAGAAACTGATATTTTGACAATGTTCCAGATTAAAATAAATAAACGCACTGACGAACCCTTGATAGGCTTTCTAAAATTTTGGCATCAGACCAAACCAATTTTACTAGACATCTGTGGGGCCAGAAATTTTTAATGATGATTATATAATATTTTAAAATATTATGCACTCAAAAAAAGGATGTTGTGCAACTTTGCACACAAGTTTTTTTATTTTGCAAGCAGACAAACAAACCTTTGAGGGAACATTAGACCAAAAAAAAGAAAGAAAAAAATCCAAAGCAGAATTAGATTCCTAAAAGAATGGTTTTGTTAATTTGTGTATTATTTACAAGACAAAATTAGAGGTTGCTGTGAACTCTGTGATAGTCGCTGCTCCCATTTTGAGCATACCTGCTTGAAACCTTAACATTACTCTGCATTGATAATGATAGCCATTGTTATATGATTTAAGTTTGGTAATGGGTGTTAAGTGCGTACATGTACATTTTCAAGAGTATTTGCTCTGTTGAGTTCACACTGCTAAATAAAATTTATTTAAAGATGCAAATAATCTTTGAAAAATTTTGTATTTGGGTGTTTATAATGTGAAAATCTGCATCTTTTTCCATAAAGTTTGAACATTTGATACACCGGCTAAGATAAGAAGGACAAGAGCAAAAAATATATGCTGTGTATGCATAAGATTTATGTAACTTTCATATTGACTGTCTGGTGTGAGAGAGTATGTCTAAGTTAGATTCTAACAGGCTTATTTATTAAATCCTCGATAAAAGAGATATAGTAGAACTTCTTGGAATTAGCTTACCAGATATTTAACACAAAAAAAACAGATTCACTTTTGTTCATAATTTATTAAACAACAAAGGAGCAAACAAGACAAAAAGAAAATAATAAATACTAAAACAACCAATTACAATACATGACATAAAAGACTTTTAAAAAAGTCTTCAACAGTAAATAAACTTTTATTTATACTGTATCAAAACACTTCAATACAAATGGTTAGAAATGATCAATAGAGGTTGAAAGAATTATCAATCACTGTCATTCTTTAAAGCACAAACACACTCCTGTGTACACCAAGGGAACAAATTCATTTGTAAATCATTTATATAAATTAAACAGTAAGCTAGTCACTAAATTACTGAAGTTTACCAAACAGTATTGAAAGTATCTTATGCCGAGTCATTATCATAATAATTGTATGCATTTGAGCAAATTGACGTTGGGATCAAAGATCACGGCAGAGGATTTACATGAGACGGAGAAAAACCCGGACAATTGTCCATAGGACAAATGGTAACCCTAAACTAGTTGTCACCTATCACAGTTATTTACCATTTCCCATCTTCTGACTCATATTTGCTATAAACTTGGAACTTTACTTTACCCTATTTAATTGCAGTAATTGGCAGCGGAAATCATTACTTCAATACTTCTTTTCTAAAATTTGAAGATTTCTTGCAGAAACTTTCTGTGTTTGTTGTTTTCTTTATATTTCAGCCATCTCTCTACACTGAATTCAAGAATAAACATATGTGATTGGATTATTTAACCCATGGCCATCTTCATACACTTTTCTCAGAGCACTGAATTGTTACCACATGCTTCAGTTCTAAATATTGTCTATATTTTTGCCGAGAAAACCCAAAATATGTTTTTTCAATTGTCTATCCTTTTTGAATGTTGGTTCTCATTCCTGCATGGCATAATTGTTAACATTTGATTTGTGTTGAACACTTGATTCCTGGTTTTTTTTTTTAATATTTAGTTTCTACCACTTAATATACATTAATTTATGTGATGATGCTACAAAATCTTCTCATAATATTTTACGTTTAAGTTCATATGAGTTCGGCATTTTAATGATACTTTCAAGCGATGTAAGTAAATATGCAGATTTGTCACACGAAAGTGGTTTGAGAAGAAATTTTTATTCTTCATTAGAGGAGGTTACTGTAAAATTCAACATCAAGATGTGTTGGCAGCTACAGCATTTTGAACTCAGATAAAGATGTAGATTCCTGACAAAAATTAAGAATGGGATTATCAATATCACTATTTCAGTCATTTTATTCTTAGTAGCCAAAATAGCCAGGTTAGTTAATTCTTGTCTACATATTGCTGATCGTAACTACTTTTACTTTTTATTACACTAAGCCTAAGTTTATAGTATAGAAACATATCTCACAGCAGATATTACTTATGACCGTTTAAGTATTCTAAATAGTATTGTAATATTTGGAAGGTCATGTTCGAACATTAACTTAAATGGCATAGTAAACTTTAATAAATCAAGCAGTCTTCAGTTAAATTAATTCATTTCATTGCTGTTGAGTTTAGCAAAAATCATTAGAGGTCGTCCATGAATGACGTCATGCGATTTTGACCGATTTTCACCCCACTACTTTTCCCTCTCGCCACGCGTCGTCGAGATAGAAAATGACAGCAGTAATGGTGGGAACTTAAATGAACGATAGAAAATGACAGCAGTAATGGTGGGAACGTAAATGAACACCGTTATACGATAATCAGTGGCGGCGTTAGGTAAGCGCGGGGCCTAGTGCCAGCAATGACCCCGCGGGGCCAGAGTACTAGTAAAGATCGCTAAGCACCAGTATGCTATGGTATTTAAAAATATGAAATATCTTGATTATTGTGTAATTTTAATACCGCGTGTCACCTTTATATTAAATAATTACAAGTTCATTATTTTCTCTGGCCTATAAACAACGGTTCTTTGGTTCTACATGTATAGGCTATTAACCAGGACGAGACATGTTCAGGACCGAAACGCGGGGCCTACCTAAGCGCGGGGCCTGGGGCAGTCGCCCCAGTTGCCACCCTCAAACGCCGCTCTTGGCGATAATGTCATTTCTTGCCAATACTGTTTTGTGCATACCAGTTAATGTGAATGATTGTTCAGCTCGGCTAGTTATATTGTCAATTAGCCTCCCTTATCACTTGAACCAAACATTATTAATGTTAATATTAATATTGTTAACACCACTGACCAAGACCACTGCCACTTGTCTTAATTTTTGCGTAGTTGGTTAAAAGATAACATATAATAAAGACATTCCAGTGTTATTTAGATTTTAAACAAGAAAGTTTAATAAATGTTACTTATGACATCATACATTTTAATTTTTGATTTAAATCGAAATTAATTATATATATATATTAGGGCTGTTATCGATTAAATTAAATTTAATCGGTAACTTTTGAAAAATTACCGATTACTTAATCGATAATTTTGTTAAGCTAAAAATAAAGATGTATGACGTCATTAAGCTGAAAATTTCAAGGGAAGTAATAAAAACGGGCAATTCGCGTCTGCATTAAGTTATTTTTAAAACAGTTAGCACTGAAAACAAGTTAAATAACGTATTACAGTTGAGGCACTTGAATGAAAATTTCATATTAATTTTATAAATATTAAAGTAATACAGCTGTATAGAAATTGTTTGATGATTAGTAAAAACAAAAAGATCATCTTTTTATCCCAAGTGGTTCGAAAGCTATGATTTTTTTCTAAGACCTCATAATCTCTTTTTTCACTATTTCGTTTTCCTTCATATTTTGTGCCCTTTTATTGCATTTTTTAAAATGCCCATAACCTAAGTATTTAATTTAATTAAATTTAAAACACGTACTGTTGTTAGGGGATATATTAAAAAATAAGTAGAACCTAGTTCAATATAATGTCAATGAATTTAAATTTTGTTATTGTTAAATAGTTAAAAATAATGTTTTTTAAAATATCATTGTCCTTATAAAAAAGGTTATTTCAAAGTATAGCCTACTCTTTCTGAATTTGGGGCCGTCCATAAATGACGTCACGCGATTTTGGCCTATTTTTTACCCCCTCCCCCCCTACGTCACGCGTCGTCACAAAATCGTAGACCCCCCTTCCAAAAGTACGTCACAAAACTTTGACCCCCCCCCCCTTTTTTTTCCAAAAAAAAAACACCCAACAACAACAAAACAACACACATTCACAGAGCGCACTTTATTTTTTATTTGAAAATAAGTATGATTCAAATCACTTTTTTGACATTTTAGTAGGCCTATTTACTAAGTGTAGTTCTACATTGTAATATTGTAACATGCTTGAAGCTATGTAAAATGCATTAAATAAATTGTAAGCCCGTGATTCTCAAACTTTTTCGTATCAGACGACCGACAAGCTATTTTACCAGGTACCATTGCATTCTTTTCCCGTTTTGACATGATTTTCTCTTTACTGATTAGATAGCAAAATGAGCCCCTACACAGCTTAAAGTAATATAAGATTCAGTATGAATTTGGCTTGTTTTATATGTTACATTTTAAAAAAGAAAATATTTAGTTGCCAAGGCATGGCAAGACAGCTAACTAACAATGCAGCGGTAATGTCAAAAACCATTTGATGTGATTAACCTTCGCGATTAAGCTCGCGAATGTGACTATTGATATTACAAGGATCGTTGCATTGTTGATAGACCTAGATACAAGACAATTCCTCGAATTGATTTCGATCTTCTACTGACAGTTTTCCTGCTAAGTATATGCGCATCAAAGGCGTTTGATCTAAAATTATCACATTGATTTCATCCGGCTTGTCCATGGGAATGGTTTTCCCATGTGATTCCCATAGGAAACGTCCCATGGGATGGGGTGGGATGGGACAGGCATAAATTGCCATGGGATTGGATGGGATGGGATACAAAAATATGTCCCATTGACAAGCCTGGATATCATATCTCATGTTTTCTAAAAATTATTAGGTATGCGCTGGAAGAGGAAAATGGCAAATACTGTACGAAACCCACATTTGTGCTGGAAAGTAGGGTGTCATCTTGTGCGCAAAATACAGTATTTCCTGCAAGTTAAGACTGAAAAAATACTATGACACTGTTAAAATATCCAATATTATCAAAACTTTTTACTCCCAACTTCACAAGTTTGTTTGTTTTTTGTTTTTTAAATTCTTTTTTCTTCAGGATTTCACGTACGTCTCAAAAGAGTTGTAAATATAATGTCACCAATAAACGAGGCGTGTTTAAATTGTTGCATTCTCTTAGGGAATTTATAAACTAATGAAAAATACATGGCTACCGCTATCGGTCTGTTTATCCAAGGGGTCGGTTAACAGCTATAAATGATCTCATTTGGGGTAAAAAGAGAACTCTTGGGGGTAATGCTGAATCATTGTGGGTATAAAAAATTTGCTAGAATCCGCTAATACTTTTGGGTTAAAAGTAATGTTAACATAAACTTTTAGAATTTTAATATCTAGGTATCATATTGAACCGGTCCGTTTTTTTCAAACCGTATAACCGGTCTTCAAAAAAAAAAAGAAATGTTTTAACATTCGTAGATTATATTTTATTTTAATCCATACAAATTAAACATTGACTATTAATCATTACTGTTAACTTCTTTGTTTATAAAAGAATAAATTTTAAAATAATTTTTATTAAAATGTGTATTTAAAAAAACAACCCCAATCGACTGACGGGCGAAAGAGCTTGGCGAACAGGGGTAAATTACCTCATCTGGGGTCAAAAGGGAATTTTTTGTGGTAATGCAGACTCATTTGGGACGTATAACATCCACTACACACCACTAGATATATTCAAATACGTCATGTGTACATGTACGCTTGGAACCTATGCCCACTATTGAACCGACTCCTTCCAGAAAATGCATTTGTTAAATTTATCATCTATGTAGATTTCTTATTTACGTACTATACGAAGAACCTAAATCCAGCCTACTTTCATTTATATTGACACAAGTGACAATAATCTTAATCTACATGAGTTCAGAAGAAAGTTGTTTTGTGCTCTTCTCGAATTGCGATGTCGAGAATTTGATGCATTCAATAAAGTTAATGAATACTTTTGACTAATTTTAAATTCGACACATTTATCATTATATTTAAAATGGCCAGAGGTGTTTACCAAAACCAATCGAAAAATTATATCAAACTTAAAACGTTTATAATTGTATCGGTTATATCACAAACGCTTTGATGACAATATCAAATGACGTAGGGTAACAATTTCGTATGTTCTCGTGTGGGTTTTCAAACTTCAGAATTATAATTATATTTAATTTTCGTGTCTTGATAACTTACGCCAACCGACGTCTGATGGGCTATCGACCGGCACTTTGAAAAGCACAAATTTTAAAAAAAAGTCATTAAATAAATTTTAAGTGACCAAATATTTCAGTGGAAGTTTTATTTAAAGTTACCCTTTCGATGTGACGTCACATTTCTTCAACCCCCTCCCTCCCCCACGTCAGCATCGTCACAAAAGTGAGACCCCCCTCCCCCCCTAGGTGCGTGACGTCATTTATGGACGGCCCCTTTCCTAAACGGAGAAGTTTGTACGTAAAAAAATAATGATAAAACAAAAACCATTATTAATTATTTATTAATAAACCAAAAACATTTGTCTATTTTTAATCACTATTTTATCGATTAAAATAATTTTAATCGATAAAATAATTTACCGATTAATCGAGAAATTAATCGGTAATTTCCGCAGCCCTAATATATATATATATATTAGGGGTGTTATCGATTAATTTAAATTTAATCGTTAACTTTTGAAAAATTACCGAATAATTAATCGATAATTTTTATTAAACCTAAAAATAACATTATGATGTCATCAAACTGAAAATTTCAAGGGAAGTAACAAAAACAAGCAACTGACATTTTTTAAATTTAAATAAAAGTAGTTCAATATAATGTCAATGAATTTAAATTTTGTTATTGTTAATAAAGTAAAAACAATGTTTAATTTTTTATATAATTTTCCTTATAATAACAGCTTTATTTTAAAGTTTACACTTCAAATATTTTTTTCAATGGAGAAGTTTGTAGGTAAATAAAGCAAACTATTGTTAATTACTAATAATTAATTATTTATTAACAAATCGCAAACAGATATTTTAAACATTTTCTTTAAATTTAATCACTTTTTTATCAATCAAAACAATTTTAGTCGATAAAAATTTTTCCCGATTAATCGAGAAATTAATCGATAATTTCCGCAGCCCAAGTCTAGACCTTCACTAATCTGTCCATTTTATGTCTAAACCTTCACTAATCTGTCCATCTTATGTCTAAACCTTCACTATTGTGTCCATCTTATGTCTAGACCTTCAATAATCTGTCCATCTTATATCTAACCCTTCAGTAATCTGTCCATCTTATTTCTAAACTCGGGCTGTTATCGATTAAACTAAATTTAATCGTTAACTTTTGAAAAATTACCGATTAATTAATCGATAATTTTGTTAAGCTCAAAATAAAGATGTATGACGTCATTAAACTGAAAATTTCAAGGGACTTAATAAAAACAGACATTTGGCATTTTCATACAATTAAGTTATTTTTTAAACAGTTAGCACTGAAAAGAAGTGAAATAACGTATTTATTAAAGTTGAGGCACTTGAATGAAAATTTCAAATTAATTTTATAAATATAAAAGCCACACAGCTGTATAGAAATTGTTTGATGATTAGTAAAAACATAAAGATCATCTTTTTATCCCAATTGATTCGAAAGCTATGATTTTTTTCTAAGACCTCATAATCTCTTTTTTCACTATTTACTATTTCGTTTGGAAGTGATTATTCGCACGGTTTACCCGTGCATATAATTTTTAAAATTATTCGCACGGGTCGTGTCTGGTCGTCGCGAATGCGTACTCCCAGCGGTTGATAACAAAATAATAGCCAATTTCACTCGATTTAGGCTAAACTGTGCAGTTATATGTTAATAGTACTAATATTTATATGTTTATAGTACTAACACTAGTTACAATTTAATGATTGATATCTAATAAATGATAATTGGATATAACTTTGAATAATCGCATAAATAATCAAGTTTCTCTAGACTAATGGATAGTTAGCTAGAGTTAGTGAATGTTGCTATTTGTTAGCGGATCGAATCCTGATACAGTCTTTTTTGTTCTTTTCTGTTGTTGTTGTTTTGTTGTTTTTTTGTGTTGGTTTTTGTTTTACAACCACAGTGACGATGCTTGCAAACACTCAAACAGGCTTTTTTTTTCCAGGGACAATTTTGTTTAATATCGCATGAGTGAGTCACTGTTACTACAACTACAAGTGTTACTAACTAC
>MUZC01004467.1:40893-51844 GCA_002072015.1 Radix auricularia
AGTAACTACAATTGTTCTCTATCTGCGTGTTATCACAATTGTTCTCTATCTGCGTGTAACTACAATTGTTCTCTATCTACGTGTAACTACAATTGTTCTCTGTCTACGTGTAAATAATGATTGTGAAAGTTTCTGAGATTTGTTTTATTTTTTGACACACTTATGGTTCAAGATATTTTACGCTTTATCCTTATAAATGTGTGCACTTTATAAAAAAACAACTTATTTATCCCGCTGTCAGAGGGTGCTACGTGACGTGACAAACATTTCGGCGGGCCCAATGTGTCCTGCGGGCCGTTTTTTTCCTGCCCTGTGCCGTATAGGCAGAGAGCCTTGAAGAGACGGGGGTGGGTGGGGGGCTGACAAAGTAACAGTACAACCAGATTAAGACAATAGCCGTGCGGTGAACAGTCGAGTGGAGGTGTGGCGCATAACACTGATTGGGGGTGCAGCTGCACAGTGTCTGTGTCAAATAGCACTCCTCCACTCCTTTTACCCCCCATTCCCCCCAAACCCCAAAATGCTCCTACAGTAAGGTGAGTTGGAGATAGCGGTTAGAGTCCGTGGGGGAGGGGGGGAAGGCATGGCTCAAGATAAGCCCGATGTAGTCTCGTCTCCAGAGATTATCCGTCTTATCTCAATGTCGCTGAGTCCCCGCAGTGGTGGGGCGTGGGCCCCGCAGTGGTGGGGCGTGGGCCCCGCAGTGGTGGGGCGTGGGCCCAGCATTAGGGGAGATAAGATACGCCTCCGTTTCTGTGTGCCGGTGAGATTATGTCCTCTTTCTAGACGCAGAGAGGGGAGAGGGGTTAGCCAAGCCATTTCCTACCATGATGGTGTCTGCTTGTCCGTATACTAATGTAGGCTGATAATCCGTAGATCATTGGTTTCTGCGACTCCGTACACTACTAAAGGTGTCCTTTTTTCGGACAAGGTTTAGGCTGATGTTCCGTATACCATTTCATTCAAATACTATCTTTTTACTATCAAATCTGGTGTGATATTAAATCACGCATATTACCTTTACCGTTTTAACGTGATTTGGTCTGGCGGAAAAAGAAAAGTAAAAAATGACCCGATTTCCGTGATCCTATCCAGCTGAAATTTTGCGCTTACACTTGTGTCACCTAACAATGCATTGTGTCAAACTTTCAGATCGATCGAATGTATCGTAACTAAATTTATTAATTTTTAGTTATCTCTATGTTGACCCGCATTTCACTCCAGCCACCGATGACCACATCCCCGTGTGTTACAGCAAGGAGAGTTCACGTTCAGTCTGTAAATGTTTGTCGCGCGATGGCATGTTATAGTGAACATAATCAATACTTTTAGTTCTTTCTCATATATATTAGGGGTTTATAGTAAAAAAAACAACAATTTTTTTTAAACGGGTTTTTACATTTTTACGTTGACTTTTTCGAACGGTGTATTTATATCTTCACAGACTTTATTCACGACGTTCAAACTGTCCGGTGTGACTGAGTCAAGAGAGCTGCCAATCGTAGACCTGAGAAAATCACATTGTTTAATTGTTTCTGTGTGGGGAAAACTGCTGTCACCTTGTTCAGTGTACACAACATAAATTTTCCCTTCGCCGGCGGAATACATTTTTGAGAACTTAGATAGACACAGGGATTAAAACAGACTTTTCTCATTCCGTTTGCAAGAACAAACACAAACAAAGTCTCGTTCCCAACCGGCGGGAATTCGGGAAAACCAACACTTTATCAACATTTGAAACTCTAATGATGCAAGAAAGCAATAAACCACGGATAAGCGTAGGGCGCAATGATCTTCTGTATATAGGGAGTGTCTGCATAAGTTAGGATAAGATTTATTTTTAAGAAAGAGAGAAAGTGTGAAAATGAAAAACGGCAACACCAACTACCAGAAATGAAATTAAAAAAACCTGACAAAGTCAATTTTGTTTAACAACTGAAACGCCCACACTGTCATGCATCCGCCCCTGACACGGATTTTGCTGTCCATATAAAAACATCTGACACGCCCACGCCATCCATCATTACAAGATCTGACGAAACCATGACTTCATCACAAATGACGCTATTCTTGAATACCCCTCCCTCACGTGGAGCAAATGTTTTTATGGTCCTCCATCCCATCCAGGTATGTCAAAGCATCCAAGACACGTAGCCACCAAGACACGTAGCCACCAAGACACCTAGTCAATAAGACACCTAGCCACCAAGACACGTAGCCACCAAGACACGTAGCCACCAAGACACCTAGCCACCAAGACACCTAGCCACCAAGACACCTAGCCACCAAGACACCTAGCCGCCAAGACACCTAGCTACCAAGACACCTAGTTACCAAAACACCTAGCCACCAAGACACCTAACCACCAAGACACCTAGCCACCTAGTTACCAAGACACCTAGCCACCAAGACACCTAACCACCAAGACACCTAACCACCAAGACACCTAACCACCAAGACACCTAGCCACCAAGACACCTAGCCACCAAGACACCTAGCCACCAAGACACCTAGCCACCTAGACACCTAGCTACCAAGACACCTAGCTACCAAGACACCTAACCACCAAGACACCTAGCCACCAAGACACCTAACCACCAAGACACCTAGCCACCAAGACACCTAACCACCAAGACACCTAGCCACCTAGTCACCAAGACACCTAGCTACCAAGACACCTAGCCACCTAGTCACCAAGACACCTAGCCACCTAGCCACCAAGACACCTAACCACCAAGACACCTAACCACCAAGACACCTAGCCACCTAGTCACCAAGACACCTAACCACCAAGACACTTAACCACCAAGACACCTAGCCACCTAGTCACCAAGACAACTAGCCACCTAGACACCTAGCCGCCAAGACACCTAGCCACCAAGACACCTAGTTACCAAGACACCTAGCCACCAAGACACCTAACCACCAAGACACCTAGCCACCTAGTCACCAAGACACGTAGCCACCAAGACACCTAGTCACCAAGACACCTAGCCACCAAGACACCTAGCCACCAAGACACCTAGCCACCAAGACACCTAGCCACCAAGACACCAAGACACCTAGCCACCAAGACACCTAGCCACCTAGACACCTAGCTACCAAGACACCTTGTTACCAAGACACCTAGTCACCAAGACACCTAACCACCAAGACACCTAGCCACCAAGACACCTAACCACCAAGACACCTAACCACCAAGACACCTAGTCACCAAGACACCTGGTCACCAAGACACCTGGCCACCAAGACACCTAGCCACCAAGACACCTAGCCACCTAGTCACCAAGACACCTAGCCACCAAGACACCTAGCCACCTAGTCACCAAGACACCTAACCACCAAGACACCTAACCACCAAGACACCTAACCACCAAGACACCTAACCACCAAGACACCTAACCACCAAGACACCTAGCCACCTAGTCACCAAGACACCTAGCCACCAAGACACCTAGCCACCAAGACACCTAGCCACCAAGACACCTAGCCACCTAACCACCAAGACACCTAGCTACCAAGACACCTAGTTACCAAGACACCTAGCCACCAAGACACCTAGCCACCTAGTCACCAAGACACCTAGCCACCAAGACACCTAGTTACCAAGACACCTAACCACCAAGACACCTAGCCACCAAGACACCTAACCACCAAGACACCTAGACACCTAGTCACCAAGACACCTAGCTACCAAGACACCTAGCCACCTAGTCACCAAGACACCTAGCCACCTAGTCACCAAGACACCTAGCCACCAAGACACCTAGTTACCAAGACACCTAGCCACCAAGACACCTAGCCACCAAGACACCTAGTCACCAAGACACATAGCCACCAAGACACCTAACCACCAAGACACCTAGCCACCTAGTCACCAAGACACCTAGCTACCAAGACACCTAGCCACCTAGTCACCAAGACACCTAGCCACCTAGTCACCAAGACACCTAGCCACCAAGACACCTAGTTACCAAGACACCTAACCACCAAGACACCTAGTTACCAAGACACCTAACCACCAAGACACCTAACCACCAAGACACCTGGTCACCAAGCCACTAACTTCACACATCATGTTCCTCCACCCCTCCCCCATCCCGGAGTCGCCAATCTGCAACTGTGCAATCAGATGGCGCACTTATGTTGTCTGGGAGAACAATGCGTCCGTTGGAAGGCCCCGATGACATCCAGATAGGGCAGGATAAGGCAAACACATTCAGCACACGTGGGCGGTATCGAATATGCGCTAGACGAGGACGCGCCTGTACTGAGATTAATGCCTCGAAACATTTCCGATTTTTTAAAAAATTAACACGCCAAAAATCTTAAGAAACAGAAATCAAGGAAAGATATTTCATAAGCCGCCAAATTAAAATTTAAATATAAAGCAAAGAGAACTACATGAATTATTGGGAAATTAAATAAGGAGTTCAAAAAAAAAAAAAAAAAAAAAACGATGTATCGTTATCCTAATCGATACCAGCTCATCTGAGATATCGCCGAGCCTCGATCCCTAAAACAAACATCCCAGCTATCCTTTTGGCGCTAGCGGTAGATAAGCAGCACTTCCTTATCCGGTCTGCTCCCCGTAAACCCTGGGCGTAGCTCCTATTGGGACGATAAGCAGGGCCATGATAAGTGTGACCCCTCCGAACCCCCCTATCTCAAAACGCCTGAGTGTCTTTTCATTCAGAATGTACGCCCCGCTCATTTTTCGCCATTTTTAAAAAATCGTCTCTGCCTCCTCTGCTTTTCACATCTCGACAGTTAAAATATCAAATGAAATAAAGTCGAGCCTTCAGATTTCCGATGCATAGGTAGATCTGGGAGATATATTGGAGTTGTGCACCGCATTCGTGATAGCCAGCTCGGCGGATGCTCCCGAGAGCAATTGTTTGGTCCAGCGTTTGAATTTGAATAGGTGTTTAAATTATTTGGTTTGCGAATTATTGTATGTATGTGTGTTGTTCGTAGTAAATGTAGTCATAAAACTACCCAACAGATTCATCCATTTAAAAAATAAATAAATTATCATTTCCAGATCGTCCCAAAAACTAAATATGTTACAATCTCGTTATAGTCTGGATAATAAAGTTATCCAAGAATATGGGACCATTGAACTACATGAGATGAATGTATTATTTTCACTGACATGCTAACGATTCGTCACGCCCTATCTCTCATTTGCTATAATCTCTGAACTGTTCTCTCCCTCTTATTAGAGCGCTCTCTTTGGATCTGGACTTTACAACATCTTTCACCCCCCCCCCCTTTTTATTAGTTTTATTTCTTTTGTCTCTTTGTTCGTTGAGGTGCGGTGGTTGAAGTAGTAGCGTTCTGGACTGCCGAAACCGCTGCAAGAACTCGAGTCACGGGTTCGAGCCGCGGTACTGGCAAGGCCCCCCCCGGGGCATTGTACTAACCACACACTCCCATGCTCGTTAGTGGTCAATGAAACTTGTGAACGCTACTTCACTTGCCCCAAAGGCCTTCATGGTCTGAAAGGGGCTATTTATTATTTGTTCGTTGTAGAAGGCTTTTTGCAGAATCTTTCGTTGTTTTGTGACGTCTTGTCAGGCTGATACATACACTGTTTGTGACGTCTTGTCAGGCTGATACATACACTGTTTGTGACGTCTTGTCAGGCTGATACATACACTGTTTTGTGACGTCTTGTCAGGCTGATACATACCCTGTTTGTGACGTCTTGTCAGGCTGATACATACCCTGTTTGTTGACGTCTTGTCAGGCTGATACATACACTGTTTGTGACGTCTTGTCAGGCTGATACATACACTGTTTGTGTCGTCTTGTCAGGCTGATACATACACTGTTTTGTGACGTCTTGTCAGGCTGATACATACACTGTTTGTGACGCCTTGTCAGGCTGATACATACACTGTTTTGTGACGTCTTGTCAGGCTGATACATACACTGTTTGTGTCGTCTTGTCAGGCTGATACATACACTGTTTTGTGACGTCTTGTCAGGCTGATACATACACTGTTTGTGACGTCTTGTCAGGCTGATACATACACCGTTTTGTGACGTCTTGTCAGGCTGATACATACACGGTTTCCCTGACATCTATCTACAACCTCATTTGTAGGTCGAGTCATCTCAAATTCCTATGAGCGGCCTCAGGATGTTAGTAGCAGGCCTCATCCATCTATCTATTCCTGATCACGATCATCCCATATCATAACGCCATTGCCTGTTTCAACCACGCATTATTTACAACTCTCTGTCTCTATATCATACAATTGTGTTGTCGGTGAAATATTTCAATTCTTCAGTATTTCAATATTTAGATAAGAAATTGTTTTATTGATTTTTAAAATTATTTTTATTTAAAATCAATGTTAAGTGCAGTGAGCCAACCCCAGTTTAGAGTACCGCACTATGTCGGTATTATTATTACTATTATTACTAGTATTACTATTATTATTATTATTATTATTATTATTATTAGTACTACTACTACTATTTCAATACCCTAATATGTCACTATTGCAAAGCGTCACTGTTTCGGTACCTCAATGTTCCAATACATCAATCATAATGTCTCATTTCAGTACCTCAATGTTCCAATACATCAATCATAATGCCTCATTTAAGTACCTCAATGTTCCAATACATCAATCATAATGCCTCATTTCAGTACCTCAATGTTCCAATACATCAATCATAACGCCTCATTTCAGTACCTCAATGTTCCAATACATCAATCATAATGTCTCATTTAAGTACCTCAATGCCCCAATACATCAATCATAATGCCTCATTTAAGTACCTCAATGCCCCAATACATCAATCATAACGCCTCATTTAAGTACCTCAATGCCCCAATACATCAATCATAATGCCTCATTTAAGTACCTCAATGCCCCAATACATCAATCATAATGCCTCATTTCAGTACCTCAATGCCCCAATACATCAATCATGACGCCTCATTTCAGTACCTCAATGCCCCAATACATCAATCATAATGCCTCATTTCAGTACCTCAATGTTCCAATACATCAATCATAACGCCTCATTTCAGTACCGCAATGTTCCAATACATCAATCATAACGCCTCATTTCAGTACCTCAATGTTCCAATACATCAATCATAATGCCTCATTTCAGTACCTCAATGTTCCAATACAACAATCATAACGCCTCATTTCAGTACCTCAATGCCCCAATACATCAATCATGACGCCTCATTTCAGTACCTCAATGCCCCAATACATCAATCATAACGCCTCATTTCAGTACCTCAATGTTCCAATACATCAATCATAATGCCTCATTTCAGTACCTCAATGTTCCAATACATCAATCATAATGCCTCATTTCAGTACCTCAATTTTCCAATACATCAATCATAATGTCTCATTTCAGTACCTCAATGTTCCAATACATCAATCATAACGCCTCATTTCAGTACCTCAATGTTCCAATACATCAATCATAACGCCTCATTTCAGTACCATACTATTCCAATCGTTCATTGTTTCATCAAATCTTTATTGCGATGCTTTAAATCTGTATTTTCTGACTGTGACACGGGACAATTTTATTTCAGTAGGCTACTCACATTGTTCTTAGACACTCGTCCCTCACACTCAATGAACTCTCCAACACTCTTCTCTACCACAATCACTAGTCCCCCCTCCCATACTCTCCCCTCCCACGATCTCCCGTACTTCCCGCACAATTCCCTCCCCTAAAGTTTAGACATTACTGTGACAGGAACAAGTGGCTGGATTTATTGTGGAGGCATTGTTCCTCATTGATAAACCTAACACACCTGACACACCTGGCACATTTGACACACCTGGCACATTTGACACACCTGGCACACTTGACACACCTGGCACATTTGACACACCTGGCACATTTGACACACCTGTCACATTTGACACACCTGGCACATTTGACACACCCGGCACATTTGACACACGTAGCACACTTGACACACCTGGCACACTTGACACACCTGGCACATTTGACACACCGGCACATTTAACACACCTGGCACATTTAACACACCTGGCACACTAGATATCTGACACACCTGGCACATTTGTCACACCTGGCACATTTACAAACCTGGCACATTTGACACACCTGGCACATTTTACACACTTGGCACACTTGACACACCTGACACACTTGACACACCTGGCACATTTGACACACCTGGCACATTTACAAACCTGGCACATTTGACACACCTGGCACATTTGACACACTTGGCACACTTGACACACCTGACACACTTGACACACCTGGCACATTTGACACACCTGGCACATTTACAAACCTGGCACACTTGACACACCTGGCACATTTGACACACCTGGCACATTTGACACACCCGGCACATTTGACACACGTAGCACACTTGACACACCTGACACACTTGACACACCTGGCAAATTTGACACACCGGCGTGGTGAGGTGACATCTGCTTCTGGGCGAAGAGATTATCTACTGTTTGTTTCGTTCTCAGATTAAACGCCGACATCGCTTTCACCTGGCCTATTGACACCTCCGTGAGAAATACATGAACGATTCCACCTCTGGTTATATTATACCCGATACCAGGTAGAATCATCTCAGTCCCCTGTCTAGGACGGCCACTTGGTAGTGTCGAACAATCATATAATGAAGGACCTGACTGGAATACCCGATACCAGGTAGAATCATCTCAGTCCCCTGTCTAGGACGGCCACTTGGTAGTGTCGAACAATCATATAATGAAGGACCTGACTGGTTATATTATACCCGATACCAGGTAGAATCATCTCAGTCCCCTGTCTAGGACGGCCACTTGGTAGTGTCGAACAATCATATAATGAAGGGCCTGACTGGTTATATTATACCCGATACCAGGTAGAATCATCTCAGTCCCCTGTCTAGGACGGCCACTTGGTAGTGTCGAACAATTATATAATGTAGGACTCCGACTGGTCATACTACACCAGGTACAAGTGAGAACTATCTCAAGCCCCTGTCTAGGCCGGCCACCTGGGCATACACCTTTCAAGCCAGAGCGTATCAGATTCACCTGTCTAGGACGGCCACCTGGTTACATCACACGGGTGAGACGTATCTCAATCACCCGTCTAAGACGTCCGCCTACTTTCTTGTAGCGCCCTGGAAGATAATTTGAAATGAAGCGTCATAAAGATAAGACCATCCCCACTGTTACTTATCCTCGAGGAATTCACTCCCCCTGATCAACATGACAAGCTTGCGGGGACTATATCCTGGTTAAATACGCGGAGGGATATTTCTATCCTCATACGCGCATACTGGTTGTATTGTGTTCGACTAGTGGGGTCGGATTTTTTTTTTTAATATCGACTTGATGATTCCTTGTGTAACCTATGGGTCACTTGGGCAACACAACCGACTGTGCCGAGGTTTTCATTAGTGGTTCTCCCACAGTCACAGCCATGCATCAACTGCAGTGTGGGGAAACTTCAGGGCGAGAACCGCGTCAGAGAGTCATAAGACGTCAAATGGACGCAACTAAAAATAATACAGATAAATAAATAAAACAAATAAAATCAATAAATCGGAATCAGTTCAATCACAAACACAACCACTTTAAGATATTAATTATTTTTTTTCGGATTTGCCCAGGCTTTCGCGGGGCGCATTGAAGAACACCATGGCGGGCCGCTTGTGGCCCGCGGTCCGCCGTTTTTCTACAACTGCACCAATGCAAAATAGAAATTTAATCTGAAACCGAACTTGCCCGGCGTCCATTAATTTTGACACAAGAAAGCAAATCTAATCTGCTGGGTGAGGGGAGGGAAAAAAGCTCTTGCGATAAGTTAGAACTCAGTTCCATTTTTGACAATTTTACCGCACGGGAGATAAGAGTGATAAGTTATAATCTCCCCTTACATCGGCCATTTCCCCCCCCCACACCAAAAAAAAAAAGAGGCTGGGTAAGAGGGAGGGGATAGGGAGGGGTTACGAACCCACCTGAAGTGGCCCCTGTCGATAATTTCTTGGGGATCCCAACAGATAAACCAGGTGAGATAAGCGAGTGATAAGTCCAATGATAAGCGTGTTTTATGTTAAGTGCATATTAATGATAACTATCGTAAACAGAAGATATTCGTGGTTTTATTACCCCCCCCCACACACACACCTCTTTTCCCAAACCCAACGTTCACGTCAAATTTCGTTTTATCGTGTCATAATTTTGAAGGAAAAGGGAGTTGATAACTCAACCATACTTCTCGCACACCTAGATCTACTGTCTAAACTCTGCTACATGCAATTACTTCCCTTGTCCCCGCTGTTTCCGATGAAATAAAGATTGCTCGGGTTTAATGCAGACGATGGCAAACGCATCTCCGCGAACTCTCGTTCGTCCCCCCGGAAAAAAAAAAAGAAGAAAATCTCGCGAGATCCGGTATCGGCTCGTGTGCAGACCAAATAATTCGTCCACAGATCTTCTCCGTCTAAACATACTTTGCTTTGATGGGTGAGACGAGCGGAGACTTAAGGACAGAATGACGGCCCGATAGACTGCCGCAGATAGCGTTAATCTGCATCGTAAACAGACCTGGTCCCGTGATGCCAGCGCGCGGTGATTCACGGTCTGTTTTGTCCTCACGCATTGTTCGCGGAAATATCGACGGGTATTTCTGATTCAAAAGACTCTGCTGTCGTGTCTCATGGATTGACAAAACTGTAGCTGGCTTATGTCCCTTACATCAAAGATCCGTGTTGTAGCTGGCTTATGTCCCTTGCTTACATGGTCCATAGTCCGTGGCCCATAGCCCATAGGTCTATGGTCCGTGTTGTAGCTGGCTTATGTCCCTTACATCTATGCTCCATGTTGTAACTGGCTTATGTCCCTTACATCTATGGTCCATGTTGTAACTGGCTTATGTCCCTTACATCTATAGTCCGTGTTGTAACTGGCTT
>MUZC01004467.1:52602-72454 GCA_002072015.1 Radix auricularia
TGTCCCTTACATCTATAGTCCGTGTTGTAGCTGGCTTATGTCCCTTACATCTATAGTCCGTGTTGTATCTGGCTTATGTCCCTTACATCTATAGTCCGTGTTGTAACTGGCTTGTGTCCCTTACATCTATAGTCCGTGTTGTAACTGGCTTTTCTCCCTTACATCTATAGTCCGTGTTGTAACTGGCTTGTGTCCCTTACATCTATAGTCCGTGTTGTAACTCGCTTGTGTCCCTTACATCTATGGTCCATGTTGTAATTGGCTTATGTCCCTTACATCTATAGTCCGTGTTGTAACTTGCTTGTGTCCCTTACATCTATGGTCCATGTTGTAACTGGCTTGTGTCCCTTACATCTATACTCCGTGTTGTAACTGGCTTGTGTCCCTTACATCTATAGTCCGTGTTGTAACTGGCTTATGTCCCTTACATCTATAGTCCGTGTTGTAACTGGCTTATGTCCCTTACATCTATAGTCCGTGTTATAACTGGCTTATGTCCCTTACATCTATAGTCCGTGTTGTAACTGGCTTATGTCCCTTACATCTATAGTCCGTGTTGTAACTGGCTTGTGTCCCTTACATCTATAGTCCGTGTTGTATCTGGCTTGAGTCCCTTACATCTATAGTCCGTGTTGTAACTGGCTTGTGTCCCTTACATCTATAGTCCGTGTTGTAACTGGCTTATGTCCCTTACATCTATAGTCCGTGTTGTAACTGGCTTGTGTCCCTTACATCTATAGTCTGTGTTGTAACTGGCTTGTGTCCCTTACATCTATAGTCCGTGTTGTAACTGGCTTGTGTCCCTTACATCTATAGTCCGTGTTGTAACTGGCTTATGTCCCTTACATCTATAGTCCGTATTGTAACTGGCTTATGCCCCTTATTTCCATGGTCCGTGTCCGTAGACACATTCCATTTATGGTCTCTGTTGTAACTGGCTTATGTCCCTTACATCAGCGGTCCGTGTTGTAACTGGCTTATGCCCCTTACATTACGTTGAACTGATAACACGCTTTTATTGTCTCGCACTTGGTTCTACCGACTTCTGTCCCATGTTGGAAACGTCTATGTCTAATTGCCAAGCGGATTATACACCGTATTCCTGTTACTTTCGGTTTTAGCTGTGTATGGCGCTGTCATCGTGATTGAACTCAACCCCCCCCCCTCCTCCCAAGGATAAAGACCGTCTTTAAAGAAGTGAACCGCAACGACATTTATCTTTTAATTCCCAGACTTCCTTGGAAAACTCATTTCAAAATTTGTTTATTTTCGAACATAAATGGGGTTGTTTGAGCTCTGTGCGAGAACCTCAAAATTTTGACTATTTTCGAACATAAATGGGGATGTTTGAGCTCTGTGCGAGAACCTCAAAATTTTGAATGGACGTTTTCTTTATAAATTTAGCATCGTCTTAGAACCACTGCTCAACTGGAAATTAAATTCTCTTTGAAAAAGTTCCCGTGTCGTCTGCTGTAGACGCAGCACACTCCAAGGCAGGAGCTCGGGCCGACAAGAAAATCCCGGCCGTTTATTGAAACTATTTGGCGTTACAACAATCCGCGTCCATTCTCGCGAGATTTGAGTTTTGGCATTCTGAAAGATTGGGCCGAGAACGGTTATCAGTAGGCAAATATTCCTTGATAACACTTGTCTGGAATATAAAGTCGCGATCTCTCGTTTTATCTTGGTGAGCAAACATTCTTGGCGATAAGCTTTCGCATAATTTAATACTGGAATCTTGATCAGGGGAATACATTACCGATTCTAAATTTATATAAATACAGGCCTACCTGATAGGACCGAGGGGTGTGGAGAGCTGGGATATAGGATGGGGAGATGGGGTACAAGGTGGGGTGCTGGCTTTTTGGGGTGGGGCGCTGGCTTACAGGTGGGGTGCTTTTCGGGTGGGCTGATGATTTTAAGAGCGGGGGGGGGTGCTGGCGTTTAGTGTGGGGCGCTGGATATTTGGGTAGAGTTCGATCACACAATGTACATTTTAATGTGGTGCTTTGTTGGGGGGGTGTTGAATGGTGGGGAGTGGGGGGGGGGCTCAGCTATTTGTAGTTTCAAATTAGTGTGGTACCAACAGCGAAAAAAAAAAAGTCTGGAATATGTCTTAGCATCAGAGGTCGATGATTCTCAAAGTAGTCTTAGCATCAGAGGTCGATGATTCTCAAAGTAGTGCATTATCGGTCCTTGTGATGCGTCGATGTAAGCGATTTGAACTCTCGCTGTTGTGGTGTCTGTTCAACTTCAGCTCCGGACACCGCAACTGGAGTTATTACTTCCCTTGTCATCCAGAGTTATCCTTGAGTACGCTTCAAAATTCGCCATCTTCGCTGTACTGCCAAATATAGTTTCCCCGGCGAACACAGATTAACAGGCAATGGCGTCGCTAGGGGGTGCGGTGGGGGCGGGCCGCCCCGGTTGACACCATCAGGGGGGTGACAACATACTATAAAATTCTATATATTCCCGTTATTTCGGACTGGAAAACTCGGAGGAGTTCTATGGGTTAAATCGTGAGGGGGTGATACCATGAGCTACCGCCCCGGGTGACACCAACCCTAGTGACGCCTCTGTTAACAGGGGTACATAACTCTGTTTCTTGGTATATTTGCAGCCAGCAACAGTTATCTTGCATCGTGCACGAAGGGAATGAGAGAAAACAAAGTTGTTTTCCAGTTGTCAGCTCGAAAATTATAGCGTATGTATTATGAAAACATGTCACCATTTCGTTTGTTTCGTTTTGCCCAACCATACGAAGTGGCACCCAACCACACGAGATGACGCCCAACCACACGAAGTGATTCCCAACCACACGTAGTGACGCCCCACCCACCTAATTATGGCGCCCTCCACGGGCATACTTGTTAATTCGCGCCCCGTAACTCATCAAACGTGATGTCCCTGTAGCATGACGGACTAGGCCAGGGGCGCCATATGGACTATCATGACTGACTTGGTCAGGGGCGCCATATGGACTAGCATGACTGACTAGGCCAGGGGCACCATATGGACTAGCATGACTGACTAGGCCAGGGGCGCCATATGGACTAGCATGACTGACTAGGTCAGGGGCACCATATGGACTATCATGACTGACTTGGTCAGGGGCGCCATATGGACTAGCATGACTGACTAGGCCAGGGGCGCCATATTGACTAGCATGACTGACTAGGTCAGGGGCGCCATATGGAATAGCATGACGGACTAGGCCTGGGGCGCCATATGGACTAGCATGAATGACTAAGCCAGGGGCGCCATATGGACTAGCATGACTGACTAGGCCAGGGGCGCCATATGGAATAGCATGACGGACTAGGCCAGGGGCGCCATATGGACTAGCATGACTGACTAGGCCAGGGGCGCCATATGGACTAGCATGACTGACTAGGTCAGGGGCGCCATATGGACTAGCATGACGGACTAGGCCCTAGGCCCTAAAAGGTCGGTAGCGCTAAAGAAGATTATAACTCACCAAAAAAACTAAACCCGAAAGAGACTTTGACAACAGAAGATCAATGCCACCATTGAAACATTCTTTCACCTGATCAAAACGTTCGTTGTGGTATAAACACGAGGCCATAATTTTTCATAGTTTGCTGCTGGAAACTGCTGTTGGCGTTATCTTCACGTGGGTCAAAGTTTGCCGACCATAAAACAGTTTTACATAGGGGAGAACTTTACAACCTCCGATTTCTCCCTGGGGTTTTGTGTAGCTTATGTAAACCCCATATTTTTTAATAGCCGTGCGCGAGTATTAACTTGGGGTTCGTTTTGTCGCTCAAAACAATAAACTCTTTTCAAATACTAGGTCCTCTTGAGCTTGGCGCTCGGTGTCGTGGAAATTTTGTGGCTACTTTTTTTTAAATATTTTTTTTAATTTTTTTATTTTTAAAAAATTTTTTAAAATTATTTTTTTTAAACACAGCGGTTCCCTATTCTATGAGTGATGGGCATATGTAGCAGGGCTGGTGACTATTTTACCAGTGGACACAGATAACCTTGACTTGGAGAAAAGAAAATGGGGATGAGAGCTAAGAACTCATGTTAGAGGGAAGTATAATGGGGTTATAGATGGGACAGTGGACTACAGATGGGGACATGGGGCTATAGATGGGGACATGGGACTACAGATGGGGACATGGGACGATGAACGGGTATTTCCCGCCAACGACTCGGGTAATGGCCGGGGGGGAAAACGACAATTTGTACGTTTCATTTCAAGCACATCGGACTAACGTCTGTCCCACTCATCGGAAAGAAGACGCCAAGTTCGGTAACTTTCCGAGGTTCAGTGACGTTGGTAAGATCCCATTGCTATTGATGGCCTTTAAAATATTTTTTTTTTGGGGGGGGGGGGGGGNGGGGGGGGGTTAAAGATTTCTAAATTTGGTTTTAACAGGGCATCGC
Source organism: Radix auricularia (assembly GCA_002072015.1). Lineage (NCBI taxonomy): Eukaryota > Metazoa > Mollusca > Gastropoda > Lymnaeidae > Radix > Radix auricularia. The sequence goes on from MUZC01004467.1 coordinate 57,019, forward strand.
TTGATGGGTTCAAATCTGAAAGCAGTATGAGAACAAAAAAAAATGTAAAAAAAAATTTAAAAAATAAGATTGCTTCGTATCTCGGCATCGGATCATCGTCTAGGGGACTGCTCTTGGGTAAGGAGAATATTCAAAGATAGCATCTCACAGACTGACCAGTGGTCACTTGTAATCATCCTGCTGATGCCGGGATCGACATGACTCATAAATAATGCAGACTGGGTGCGATGGGGGCGGGGGGGGGGGAGAGATTTCTGACAAAATAAAAAAAAAGAGAGAAATAAGAGATTAGACAGGAAGAAAGAGTCTAGATATTAAGAAAGGTTAGACAGGAAGATAGAGTCTATAGATATAAAGAAAGGTTAGACAGAAAGAAAGAGTCGATGGAAGCAAAAATTATAGAAAGAAAGAGTCGTTTGAAAGATTAGCTAGAAAATGTAGATGAAAATAAATATTAGATGTAATGAAATAGAAATAAAGGAAGTGTATAGATAGAAAAAAGAATAGATAGAAAGAAAGATCAGGGAGTAAAAGAGTTTAGAGAAGAATGCAACACTGAAGTTGGACCGGAAGCAGCTACATAAAGCAAAGTTCACATCATCAGCGGAACTTGGATTTGGTCAAGATGCAGATTAGATGTTAACAGAATAGATCAGATTAGATGTTAACAGAATAGATCAGATTAGATGTTAACAGAATAGATCAGATTAGATGTTAACAGAATAGATCAGATTAGAAGTTAACAGAATAGATCAGATTAGATGTTAACAGAATAGATCAGATTAGATGTTAACAGAATAGATCAGATTAGATGTTAACAGAATAGATCAGATTAGATGTTAGAGAATAGATCAGATTAGATGTTAGAGAATATATTAGATTAGATGTTAGAGAATAGATTAGATTAGATGTTAGAGAATAGATTAGATTAGATGTTAGAGAATAGATTAGATTAGATGTTTCAGAATAAATCAGATTAGGTGTTTCAGGATAGATATGAATTAAACTTTGTATTGCGTTATGAGCGTGGTTCTGCAATGTACCGGTACTAAAATTGGCCGGCATAGAATTTTGATGTAAACTTGTAAAATTGGCCGGCATAGAATTATGATGTAAAATCCACATCGTTGAGGCCGGGAGACTACTGTACTTTACTTTGAAAAAAAAAAAAAGAGTATATTTTACATCTATTTTACTTCATCATCATCACCATAGCATGTCGTCCCATCTGGGGCATAGGCCACAAACAAAGGCTCTCCAGGCATCCCGGTCCTGCGCCAGTCTCTCCAACTGCCCCCCCCCATGTGACCGCTCTTTTTTGGTGACTTCCTTCAGCTGCCTTCTCCGAGTCGTTTTACTTAGAGTAAAATTATTGTTTTCTTCAAATTTTTTTGTCACTCCATGAAAACCAACGTAAAAGAGTTGTTTCTTTTTTTCTATCTCCCTGGTAAAATACTAAACTCAGGCCGTGGTAAAACATGACTTTATGAACATCTCCTATGTGTAATCTCACTGTTCAATTCGTTGTTTGTTAATTCTTAGAATTTGTAAATAATGCCCCGGAAGTAGAAATCCGCCTACGAGCGGTGCCCATTTTGTCCGCGCTGATAAAGCCAATACTTGGGTGTCTACTGAACTGTGAGTGAACTCCTGTACCCTTCCTCTACCCCACCTCCCCGCCCCCGATGTTATTTTACATACAAAGCGAATAACACAAGTAAAGAAGAAGAAAAACACGTTATCGAACGCTTTACCCCCGCCCCCGTCCCCACAACACCCCAAATTTTATATTGAAACGTATCCCCCACCCCACGTCCTAACCCCGCATTATCTCCCTTATTCGGTCCTGTATGACGTCCCCTGGTAGGACTGCACCTGGTTAAGGATATCGACGGGGACCGAGATAACGCTAGGATCTCTCGAGCTTATCTCCAAAAACATTATCTTTACGATATCATCGAACGGGCCAGAGCCCCCGATAGCGCTGCGAGAAGTTAGCTCGATTGCCTTCAAGTTACATTTCAAGTAGAGCTTGGGTTCGAGTCCCCTCGCCGTCACTGGCTGTGGACAACGGACGACAGCAGGCAGCACTGGCAGACGATGTCCGGTGCTGGTCATCGCAGTTTTCTTGTGCTGGATTATGTGGACCGTCAGGTTTGGTGTTCTGAGTGGTGGGGGGGGGGGTCGCTACGTTTGGTGTGCCGAGTGGTGGGGTGTCGCTAGTCGGCTCGGTCGATGTTCGTATCACTGTTTGTTAACAGTTATCGGAGTTTTTGTTGACGCGACGCGTTAGTTGGCCGAGTCAATGTTGACATCACAACTGAAAGGTCAAGGGTCAGTGTTGACATTACAAGTTAAAGGTAGGAGTCAATGTTGACATCACAACTGAAAGGTCAGGGGTCAGTGTTGACATTACAAGTTAAAGGTAGGAGTCAATGTTGACATTTCAGTTCACGACATTACAAGCGAAATGGACCCAATGTCAAGTTGACATCACAAGTTAAATGTCGGGGGGGTCAATGTTGACATTTCAGTTCAGGACATTACAAGCGAAATGGACCCAATGTCAAGTTGACATCACAAGTTAAATGTCGGGGGGTCAATGTTGACATTTCAGTTCATGACATTACAAGCGAAATGGACCCAATGTCAACTTGACATCACAAGTTAAATGTCGGGGGGTCAATGTTGACATTTCAGTTCATGACCGGGCTCAATGTTGACACGGAATCCACCAAATTTAATGACCAGACGCCGTTGTTGTCTTACAAGAAGTGCTGTGTCTGGACCAGGATTCATACAAAAATGTTCCATCCGTCTCCGTTTCTTCTTGGAATTCATGTCATCTGTGTCATGTATTTATAAAAAAAAATAATTAAATAAGTCGCTAAACCAGGAATTTTGGATTTTGAAGTAATAACCAATTTGAGGCGAGGTCCAATGTGGATATTAATCGTACTCGGCTAGTTGTAAAGTTATTTGGGCAATACGCAAAGGGTTAGCTTAAAGGATTTGTTATGAACGGTGTGAATGGTGCAGCCGTTCGCATCCAGTTGGTGTGCATTCATTCGGCATGCAAGCAGCCGTTGTCTTAGAATGGCATGTTTGGTATCATTGACCCCCCCCCCCCCCCCCCCCCCACTTTCCCTCCCAAGCATTAAACTTTTTTTTCTGCTGAATGAATTATGTTGACAAGCTGTTAAAAGTGTTTATGTAAAGGTATACTATTAAACATAATGTTTATAATTCGAGGACCGACAACACTTGTGTACTGGCAGGTGTGGCCTGACAGCTTTGGACACTGGTTTTGTCGGTCTTGGCAGGTGCAAGAAAAAAACATGAATATCTTGTAATAAGTCAACAGATGGACCAGTTGTAATAATATCCGTTCTAAGATTTGTGTTCAGTTCATTGTCAGATTTTTAACGTCAAACTCTCATGACACAAGAAATGGTTTCCCGATATTCAGCTTTTCCCTGATAATAAAAATGACAGTTATAATAAACTCATGAAATGGCATGTATTTGTCTATTCATGATTTTTTAAAAACAAATATATTGATATTTAATACCAGATAAATTTATCGCTTCAAATCAATTTTCTGGAATGCTTAGGAAAAACGCGAATAACAAAAACAATTAAAAAGTTGTTGTCTGTAAATGTTTTCAATTGGGCTGTAAACTTTTAAGAAGGAAATGGACATTATTTATGTTTTACAGTATAATTGATTAATACATTCAATCTTTTAGTTGTGGAAAACAAACTTATCTTGGAATCTTTCACAGATGATGAAGACGTCCCGGAGTCAGCGAGGATGACGCAAACAGAGCAACAACCGACAAGCGACGGCAAGCCCCAACAACCGACGGAGGAGTCAGTCCATGACGCCGAGTCGGATGACTCCCATCCGCCTTCGGGGGGCGTCAGCGGTTGGTCAGCGGACGGAAAATCCTCCGACGGAGGGGAGGAACCACGAGGACATTCGGACCTCACGGACGAGGAGAGCGTGGCTAAAACCTCAAACGCCCGGGACACTCCCACGGACGGCTCGCCGATGAGGGAACACGAACCGGGTGGATCTTTGGACACCCCTCAAAACGAAACTGAGTCCTCACCTTCACCGGCCGCACCAAAAGATGGTGCGCACACCCCAAACAAACAAACTACGGATTTTAAAACCCAGCCGATCAAACCGGAGCCGCCGTCGAGTCCCGTTCCCAGCCACGCCCACCAACATTCGGCCCCGCCTAATTTCCTGGGCTCGAGGTTCCGGCGGAGGAATCGATCTCGCTCTCGGTCGAGATCGAAATCAGGAGGCGTGTCGGCCGCTTCCCCCGAAGCCACGCCCTCGTCAAGTCAGACGAGGGAGGAGGCGGAGCGAGCGCTGGTCAACCAGCTGCAGCTGCCGAGCGACGTCCTTTACTTGAAACAGCTGGACATCAACATCCACGGCACGCCCAGTGTGGGCTGGGTCGTCTGCTGCGCCATCCCACTACCCCAGGGCTCGTCGCTGGGGCCGTTCCAAGGTCAGCTTGTCCCACCGGAAACGGTCAAGGTCGGAGATCTCATAGTGCAGGTAAGGGCGGGATGGATGAAAGGGGCTGAGCCCAAATTTTTATCTATATCTTGACAGAACTAAACTAACTTATGTTTTCAAAATCAAGCCAACATAACACCCCCGGCTGTTGACTAATGTCACAATTTCAAACATTTATCCCTGAAAAAAAAATAGAGCTAGAAAATACTTTCCACTCTCCACTTGCAAAGGCAACAAATAAAGCATAAAGAAGCCCAGTTCTTAAGACTACCCCCCCCCCTCCCATCTTTAAGTTTGCTTCCTCATATTTTGAACGCCCCGTTATATGAGATGCACGCCCATAATATTTGAAAGAAATAAGGACTGGAATTATGGTCAGGCCCTTTTGATTTTTCTCACACCTACATAATAAAGAAATCGAAAGGTTGCATTATTCGACCTCCTGCCCAGTTCAATCCCATGTCTCCACCCCATCCACCCTATAACTGCACCCCGTCTACCCGTAGTTGCACTCCTCCACCCATATATGCACCCAATCCACCCAATAGCTTTACGCCATCCACCCACAGCTGCACCCACTCCTACCCATAGCTTTATCCAATCCACCCATAAAGCTCCACTCCATCCACCCATAAAGCTTCACTCCATCCACCCATAAAGCTTCACTCCATCCACCCATAAAGCTTCACTCCATCCACCCATAAAGCTTCACCCCATCCACCCATAAAGCTTCACCCCATCCACCCATTGAGCTTCACCCCATCCACCCATAAAGCTTCACCCCATCCACCCATATAGCTTCACCCCATCGCCTCACCCCATAGCTTCACCCCATCCACCCATATAGCTTCACCCCATCCACCCAATATTTGCACCCCGTCCACCCCATAACCACCCCTTGACCTCATGGCTGCACCCTCTACCCCATCGCTGCACCCCATCCACCCCATAGTTACACCCCTTCACTCCATACCTTCACCCCATCCACCCCATACCTTCACCCCATCCACCCCATACCTTCACCCCATCCACCCCATACCTTCACCCCTCCACCCCATGGCTGTGGGTATACCGCCCGAATGTTGTAAGTGAACAGAATTGTCTAATCTCACGACCACAATCCAGGCTTCCTATCTTATCGCCGGACCAATTAGACCGGCTGTAACACGAATCCCCGCAACTCTGGCTTTCACAACAGATACGGATATTATTCATTGTTTGCCGTGACATCACCATTGTGACGTCACCGACCCCAGATAATAAACACCCCAAAAGGGCAAGACCTTAGGGGCCGGGGCTGGGGAAGGTAGCTGGGTTCCGTCAAATGTTTTTTTTTTTTTAAAGTAGTTGATTGTTCGGGACGAAGTTACCTCGGTGTTATATCATTGTAGATTATTTTTTTTTAAAAAAACCGGTAAGTCCACAATATTGTTGTACTTGTCAAGGGGTCCCCAAAATGCAAAATGCTGAGAGAGAGAGAGAGTGAGAGTGAGAGAGAGACAGACAGAGAGAGAGAGAGATATGGCAATATGGCATTCGAAATAACCAGGTTAAAAATTTTCTTTATTATTGAAGAGCGTTCAAACGAACTGGTCGGCCATGGACTGTTTTCAAAAGAAAATTATAATCATGGAACATCGCAGATACACGTGGACAGACACACGTGGACAGACACAGTTAGACAGACACGTGGACAGACACAGGTGGACAGACACATGTGGGCAGACACACGGGGACAGACACAGTTGGACAGACACGTGGACAGACACAGTTGGACCGACACAGGTTGACAGACACAGGTGGACAGATATAGGTGGACAGACACAGTTGGACAGACACAGGTGGACAAACACTCGTGGACAGACACACGTCGACAGACACACGTCGACAGACACACGTCGACAGACACACGTCGACAGACACAGGTGGACAGATACAGGTGGATAGACACACGTCGACAAACACAGGTGGACAGACACACGTGGACAGACACAGGTGGACAGACACAGTTGGACAGACACAGGTGGACAGACACAGGTGGACAGACACATGTGGACAGACACATGTGGACAGACACACGTCGACAGACACAGGTGGACAGACACAGGTGGACAGACACACGTCAACAAAGTGGACAGACACAATTGGACAGACACATGTGGACAGACACAGGTGGACAGACACAGTTGGACAGACACAGGTGGACAGACACATGTGGACAGACACATGTGGACAGACACACGTCGACAGACACAGGTGGACAGACACACGTGGACAGACACAGGTGGACAGACACACGTCGACAGACACAAGTGGACAGACACATGTGGACAGACACATGTGGACAGACACATGTGGACAGACACACGTCGACAGACACAGATGGACAGACACACGTGGACAGACACAGGTGGACAGACACACGTCGACAGACACAAGTGGACAGACACAGTTGGACAGACACACGTGGACAGACACAGGTGGACAGACACACGGTGACAGACACACGTCGACAGACACAGGTGGACAGACACACGTGGACAGACACACGTCGACAGACACAGGTGGACAGACACACGTGGACAGACACAGGTGGACAGATACACGTCGACAGACACAGGTGGAAAGACACAGGTGGACAGACACACGTGGACAGACACAGGTGGAAAGACACTGGTGGACAGACACACGTGGACAGACACACGTCGACAGACACAGGTGGACAGACACAGGTGGACAGACACACGTCGACAGACACAGGTGGACAGACACACGTGGACAGACACAGGTGGACAGACACACGTGGACAGACACAGGTGGAAAGACACAGGTGGACAGACACACGTGGACAGACACAGGTGGACAGACACACGATGACACACATCTGTTGACTGGCACACGCAGACTAACACAAAATGACCATTTTAGTTGTCCTAATATATATCCATCCGACGACTCCAACAGTTCTTCTCCCGCTGGTGTTTGTTTGCAAAGATAATGCACATTACAAATCCTCATGTACATCCGCCTGATAAAGATATCGCACATAAACACGAATATCTTTAGTTTCGTCAACCTGGCATGCGTACCACGGTGGTGTATTAATACTCTCCAACAATTCTATCTCATTGACTTCAGATATTTCCCCAAAAAAACACGTAGTCACAGTGCAAGACGAGAAAGGCTCTTGAGCTGGTTTTTTAAATTTTAAAACAAGAGCCTCTTTTATAGAGGTTCTCGGCAAATAAGTGGGCAAGATCAATCCCTTCCCAATAAGTGTTGAAGTTTCTTTTAGCCTTTCCAATGCGGTTAGCCACCAAATCTGATGCCCTGAGTGCATCCTCATATATTGGTGTGGTGGCACTAAGAATACATTTCATGCCTTTTTTTTTCTTCCGTTCTAAATATTACTGAGGTTTGTCATTTAACCACGGGACAGGGTGCCTTGGCGTTCAAGTGGCGAAATAGTTTTCAAGTTTTTACCGCCTCATTAGAGAGCCCACCGCCGCAAACTATGCAGAGTGGGTGGGTTGGGGTNGTGGGGGGTGGTGTGGGCGTCTCCTTTCCGAATAAACCCAGTCGCACAATTCCGAGAGAAACCGAAGTAAATAAATGGAAATAATGTTTCTTTGTTTCTATTTGATCCACGGACCGGTATCGGTCCGCTGCCCGGGGATGAGGGGAGCACTGAGCTGTACTGTCAATGATTGTTCTTTCACCAATAGTTAAATGGGGCGTTGCTTTAAAAATAAATACACCATTGGGGCCAAGTGCCCCTCACCATGGCACGCCACTGACTTCCAACGTCTATGTCAGATTTATGATTTGTTTATTTATGACACAACAAATGCGAAATATTTAGGTCACCGACGCTAGTCTTATCTTATCTGTAAAAGCATGAATCGATTTGTCCGTGTCTATGTTTAGAGTCGATTAGTTTACGACATTGGACTTCTGGGTAACCCTCACAGTTATCATTTCAGACAACACTGCTACACGCGTGGTGCACTGCCTGTTACTTTTCATTTACAATTTTTTTTAACCATTCACGAGCTTTCTATTGCAGTATAAATTGACAAAATTGTAACTGCATCCGTCCATGGCTTTCGCCAAGGACGAGTCGAAATAAACACACAAGTAAATAAGAGCTTTTGTTTGCATTATACCAATGATATAGTGTCTTTTCAAAATAGGAATGAAATAAAAACGATCTTAAAAATAAAAATTACCCAAATTCGTTAAAAAACATTTTTATTTTTTGTTAGATCTATATAATTTTAAAAAAACAAAACAATTTAACAATTTGCTGTTGATTCACCACTAGACTTCTATATTCTTATTTCCAAATGCGATTTCCTTTTATTTTTATAAACGTCATGTCAAATTATGATGATTATTATTTTTTTACATGATGTGTATGCGATCTAAACAAAAATAAGCATGATCTATGTTATTTGATTATGTATGAAAATTATTTGTGTTTTTAGAACATGCATAATTACCATTTATTATATAGAATTATTCTTTCTGTTACGTATCCTTTAAAAAAAAAACTTAAGTTTTTTTATTGTGTGTTATAATTTATAATATAAGTGTTATCATGTTGTTGTTTCTTTTAAATCCACGTTTCATTCTATCCGTTAAATAATTTCAATCAATTAATATTTTCGTAACTCTATTACTCTTATATAGTTGTATAATATAATTATATAATATATAATTGTAAAATATAATATATAATTAAATAATTTTATTTATCTGATATATCTTACTGACACTGCTTAAATACCGAAGTGAATGCGTCCTTCTTGACATTAACTTCACTGTCGGTCTGTTATGTTGAGATAACATATCGTATAAAGACAAAAATCTTGAATTAATTCCCACGAGGTTATGAAGTTGCTAAGCAAAATTGAATCTGATGGGAAAAAAATAAATAAATAAATCCAAGTTAATCTGGATCTTAATTTAAAAAAAAAAAAAAAAAAATATTTTTTTAGCCTTTCATATTCTCTGTATTGATGATATTGCGATGCTGCTATAAAACGGTTATGTTCCCTTTTTTCCTACACAAGGGAGAGAAATGGGCACGAGTTAATGAGCATTCTCCCTCCACGAACTTTAGTGACCCCAGAGACGTTAGAGTTAACAAGTGCGTCTGATGAGAAAAGTTTCAACCGGGAGGGAAGAAAGTGGAAATTATATTTACAGTTGCCAGTTTTGATGTGACGTCACATTTCTCAAAACACCCTCCTCGTCACATATCGTCACAAATGTGTGGACCCCCCCCCCCATCGACGCGTTATAAACCCAGTTTGTCTTATGTACCCAGGGCGTCTCATATACCCAGGGCGTCTTAAATACCCAAGGCGTCCTATGCACCAAGGGCGTCTTATATATCCAGGACGTCTTATATAACCTATGGGTGTCTTATATACCCAGGGAGTCTTATATACCCAGGGAGTCTTATATACCCAGGGCGTCTCATATATCCAGGTCTACTTATAAGCACATGACATTTAATTACCAAGGAAGAGATCCTCAAAATGTGATTTTGTGTGGGGTCGGGGTTGTCGAATATTTGTTACGGAAACATGGAGAATTCATCCCTCATAGGCCAACATCATAGCGCGTAAAGTTGTTCTGGTAAATTGATATTCACTTATTACAGTTGGAACATCCATGATTGTAACATATATACAGATAGCTGCTGCAATTCAAACACACATGATTATAAAATGTTTATAAATAACTATTTAAGCATAAAGAGCCATGATTATAAAATGTTTATAAATAACTATTTAAGCATAAAGAGCCATGATTATAAAATGTTCTTTACCCCCCCCCTCCCCGAAAAAAATATCTCTGTTGTGTCACGTGTTTTCGAGGTGGCTAAGTGTCTGATAGTCGCAAACATGGCTTCTGATTTGTTTAAGGACGAGTATCCCAGCTTATCACAGAGCTTCCGATAGTATCTTACGTGATAAGTCTTATCTCACTCTTATCTTCTCCTTGGGCTCAGTGTTCAGCCGACGATAACACGTAACTCTATGTCCGTTTATGTATTACTCATCGACTGCCATAGTTACATATTATTTGGCGGATGTTTATAGTATGATTGCCATGGTTACATATTATATGGCGGATGTTTATAGTATGACCAAATAAAAAAAACAAATTACACGAACTATTTGTGTAAAAAAACAATAAATTGAAGCTTTATTTATTAACTAATACAAAAATATTAAACGTAATGCGTTTTTTTATTAAAAAGCTTTATGCAGTCCCATTCTGTATGATAGTATGACCACCATGGTTACATATTATATGGCGGATGTTTATAGTATGATTGCCATAGTTACATAAATAATATGGCGGATGTTTATAGTATGATTGCCATAGTTACATATTATATGGTGGATGTTTATAGTATGATTGCCATGGTTACATATTATATGACGGATGTGTATAGTATGATTACCATAGTTGCATTATATGGCGGATGTTTATAGAATGACCGCCATGGTTACCTTAGCAACATCATATCGGTATACTTCTCACCGCGCACTCCTCCCCTATACCACAATTTCCCCCAACACCACCTCACACCCCCACCCTAGCATCCAGTTCCCATCAGTCCAACCCATTTACTGAACTATGCATGCGCACCCCCTATGTAGGATTAAGAGATTTGTGTATTTCTTTTCAATTTTTATTAGCTTGAACAAACTCATTTCTTGAATCACTGATCTTTTTGATCTATGATCCACATTTGAGACAAACTCAAAGAAGAATTTAAAAAAAAAATCAAAATTAATTTAATTTAGTCTGGTCTTCTCTGCCCCCCATTTTTGCCAGAATGAGATGAAATATCGATTAGCTATGATGTGCACTGCCAGATAAGCTCTTGCACTGAAATAGATAAATGTAATATTCGCGAATGTCTAGAGATCCGCTGAAGCCGATAGCGACAGCCAGCATGTTTTTGCCTGTGTGTCAGGCAGCCAGCATGTTTGTGTCTGTGTGTCAGACAGCCAGCATGTTTGTGTCTGTGTGTCAGGCAGGCAAGCGAGGAACTGTTCTAACGTCATCCCCTCCAGGCATCCAACACAAAATATAATCTGTTGGTGTTCGGCGTAATGTTGTAGCTCAAAGACCGGCAGCCCCAGAGTTTCATGCTGTTTTTTTTATATTCTTACCTCCCTTGAATGTTCGTTATCGAAACAACGACGCGCTTATTCGATGTTTCTAAGCTAGACTTGCTCTCATTACATCAGGGCCGCCAAAGGCATATGCAAACTAAGCAGCCGCATAGGGCCCCCGATTAGTGGGGGCCTCGCTCAGGAATCATAGAAATTTAAAAAAAATTATTATCCTCTTACATTTAGGGCCACCAAATTCACTTGGCCTAGGGCCTCCAATCCCTTAACGCCGCCCCTGACCACATATGCAATTCAATTTTTAGAGGCAAGACTTGCCCTTATCACATAAGCAATAAATGTAATCGATTCCGGAGACTTGTTCCATTTTGTTTTAGATCAATATTACCATATATGTAACAATTCAAACTAGTGTTGTTATCGATTAATTTCAATCTAATCATTAACTTTTGAAAAATTACGAATAATTAATCGATAATTTTGATTAAAGCTGAAAATAAGATGTATGACGCCATGGAACTGTAAATCTGAAAATTTCCTTGAATGTCCATAACTTCAGTATTTAATTAAAAAAATTATTTTAAGGAAATATATATTTAAATATAGATCTAAGTCTAAGTTGTTCAATTTTATGTCAATGAATTTAAATTTTGTTCTTGTTAATTAAGTAAAAAAATAATGTTTTTTGTATCATTTTCTTTATAAAAACTGCTCATTTTAAAGTTAACACTTTATTTATTTTTTTTTAAACGGAGAAGTTTGTACGTTAAAAATAATTATTATCAATTATTAATGTACGTTAAAAATATTATTAATAATAATAATTATTTATTAATAAACAGAAAAAATTGTTTAAAATATTTTCTTTCATTTTATCGCTACTTTATATTTTTACAGATTAATCGAGAAATTGATAATTAATTTCTGCAGTCCTACTTCAAACATTTGATCTTTACCCATTATTAAATAAAAACAATAATAAATAAAGTCATGTTTTCTTTGATTTGCTCGGTCCTCAGTTCACCAACAAGAAGGGTCAGCAGGCTCTCATGAATGTGGCTGGTCAGTCTGGGGGATGGCTGGCTTTGCTGAGGTCAGCCGGGAGTGCGTCCGACAGAAACACCCATGTCTACTGGGAAGGTAAGAACCGCGGTGAACTGACCAATGGCGGAGACTCTCTTATAATGACCAATGGCAGAGACTCTCTTAGACGACTTACCAATGGCAGTGACTCTCTTAGACGAATGACCAATGGCAGTGACTTTCTTAGAATGGCCAACGGCAGAGACGATCTTAGATGAGTTGAATTTAAACACCATTCAATAACAGATAATATTCTAAACACCTTCTTTCAGATAAACAAATATACATAGAAAAATAATAATTTTTATTTTAAATATGACAAACAAAAAACTCATGCCCGTACCAGAAGTTATCTAAACTCTTAAATTGTGCACTGCAAAAACACAAATTATAGTTTAATATAGTCGGGAAAGGGCTACTATTTGCGGTTGTCACCTCCTTAGCACCACCCTAGTTACGCCGATGCTTATCTTAAATTTGAATAGTTACGACACGAATTTAACATAAAACATTCCATGCATAGGCGGAAGAATATGGTGTGAGGTGGTTGCTGACATCGACATCGGAACAGAGCTTAGGGCGACCTTCACCTTTCAGAGCGAAGAGGACAGCGAGGATGGGGAGCCGGAGGAGGAGGGGGGCGTCAAGGAGGAGGTGACGTCAGGAGAAGAGGGCGGTACGGGCATTCAGCACCCACACCAACAGCCGGCTGCGCCTGGACACGGTAAGTTCCCCCTAAAGGTAGATCCGCACCTGTATGTTTCAGTGGTAGCGATAATTTAAATACTTGTCGAGTTGTTTGACACTAAAAGTAAGTTATTCCCTTGTGTAGGGAGCACAAATTGTTTTACAATCAAAGTAAGTTATTTCCTTGTGTAGGGAGCAAAAATTGTTTTACAATCAAAGTAAGTTATTTCCTTGTGTAGGGAGAATACATTGAAATATTTGAGGAGTTAAAATTTGTTTTGTTGATAAAAAAGGGAGAGAGACAAAAAGGTCTAAGATACAGCGAATCTCATGTTCAAATGTCTTTCGTTTACAGCCGCACTGATCTACGGGTGTCCATTTTGTGGTGTCCGCTTCTCCAGCCCGAGAACCCTCCAAGGTCACCTGAGTTTTTACTGTTCCAAGAAGACATCCGAGTTGACCGTCAACCCGGCTTCAAAAGAGCGGGAAAAGGGAAATAATTCAACCAAGACTTCATTCAGTGAAGGTGAGGCGTGACGGTGAAAATTACTTCCCATTATCTTTGGACTTTGGAGTTTTTTTCCTTTCAGTTATGGGTTTTCATTCCACTTGCTTTACCAGTCCCCTTTGTGACTATATAGCTTTTGTGGTCAACGTGGGTCAGTTGATTGATTGTCTGTCTGTGTTGACCCATAAGGTCGTTTGAGTATAAACAATTTTTTTAAAATAAAAAAAAAACAACTTTTGATTAGAAACTGCTTCATATCAACAAAGATGAGTTATAAAACACCACCACTAACAATGAAAAAAAGATATACATATTGTATGCAAAGTATACGCAAATAAAGTCAGTTGAATTTCTGTTAAAGAGTAAAACCATTACGTCATTACTTGTATTTTTTCTTCAGTTGATACCAGCTTTTTTTATTTCCTTCTCCACTCCTCTGGCTATTTCATTTTTTGCCATGAACTTTAATAAGGATCTATACATTAACTTATACTTATACTTTAGGTTTAAGTTCAGTCCATGAATTAGGTACATTAAAATAGTGTTGACCAAAAAAAAAAAAAAATTTAACATACTTATCTTATCTTAGATATACAGACGCTCCTTCTATGCAGAAGATAATTGCGTCCACAGACCATGAGAGATGATCTGTTGGCAAGTGATGCAGCGGTCACAGGCCACGGCTATAGGGGTTCCACGCATTACCCCAGCCGCCTAACTATTGTCTAGTTAGGTACCCATTCGGAGCTGGGTGACTCGGGGACTGCTCAGGCCGCGAGAACAAATCCACACCTTCGTGTGGATTCGAACCCGTGACCATCGGTATGACAGCCATACACCTACTATGGCTCATGAATTTTATCATGTTCATTGTTCCTAATCTCAATGACACTAAGTCGTGTAGGACTTACAAACACACTCTCAATTATCATAGTTTTTTAAATAAAATGACACTGATACTTTTAAATCTTTAGTTTTCTCTCAGTTCTCCTGTCTCCTGTGTAGTCAAACACAGCAGCAACAAGGTACCGCCCAAAAATGACATCACACACCTAGGGTTGATGGGGGGGGGGGTCACACNCACACATTTGTGATGATGCGTGACGAGGAGGAGGGGGGTGTTTACCAGATGTGACGTCACATCCAAAAGGGCTACTTTAAATAAAATTTCCTCTTAGATATTTGATTGCTTACAATTTATATCATGAAGTTTTACATGGCTTTCCCCGTGTTAAGATATTAGAGTGCAGCCTTCACTAAATACATGCTTATGGGCCGTCCATAAAGTGCATCACGCTATATTTTGACCATTTTTAACTTTCTCCACCTCCCTGTCACAAATCTTGGATCCCCCTGCAAAAAAATAAAAATGTCACACTTTCAAACAAAAATAATTTTTGTATTAACAAAATGATAAAAATTTAATATAACATACCATGACGTCACACCCCCCCCCCCCCC
>MUZC01004467.1:91765-102327 GCA_002072015.1 Radix auricularia
ACTGTCAGATATCATCAAAGGTCAGTTAAGACTGTCAGATATCATCTAAGGTCAGTTGAGACTGTCAGATATCATCAAAGGTCAGTTGAGACTGTCAGATATCATCAAAGGTCAGTTGAGACTGTCAGATATCATTAAAGGTCAGTTGAGACTGTCAGATATCATCAAAGGTCAGTTGTCACTGTCAGATATCATCAAAGGTCAGTTGACACTGTCAGATATCATCAAAGGTCAGTTGTGACTGTCAGATATCATCAAAGGTCAGTTGAGACTGTCAGATATCATCAAAGGTCAGTTGAGACCTTCAGATATCATCAAGGGTCAGTTGAGACTGTCACATATCATAAAAGGTCAGTTGTTACTATCAGATATCATCAAATGTCAGTTGTTACAGTGGTCTCCAAACTACGGCCTGCGAGGCCCTCTCATCCGGCCTCTCGAGACCTTTCATTCTAAAAAAAAACCCCACATTTTTTAACCTGTAGTTTACCATAAAACTTAGTGGCTGAGGGCTGGTAGTCGGCCCCCAAACTGTTGTTTGACAGTCAATGCGGCCATCCCGCAGACAAGTTTGGAGACCCCTGAGTTTAGGATGAGGGTAATTTAAATACCACCTTGTATGGCCACCCTATTAAAATATTTCCTTATTAAAACACTTATAAATAGAATGTTTAATATTTATTCTAATTTTAAATACGCGTAATATAGGCAAGGCGTGGCATGCATATGTATTTTAAAATATATATGTTTTCTAATAGAAGTGTTTTCTTATTAGAAATGTTTTTTTGCCCAATTGAAAGTACACTTTTCTTTCATCGATGCCAGCTAAGATATACAGACTTTTTAAAAAGTCTGGTCAAAGACTTCAGCGTTTTAAGACACAAATATGTTTTTTTGTCCATTGATAGAAGTAAAAATACGGGCAAGTATAACTTAAGTAGTCGAAATAACCCCCCCCACCCCACCATGCGCCCCTACAGTACTTCTTCATTGATTGCTCCCACCAACCGTTATCCTTTATGTGGCCAGTATTCTCACATTAGCAAGGCAAAGGTCGACGGCGAAAGGAAAGAAGAAAAAAAACAACAACAAGGGAGCGAACTTACTTTGACTGGCTTTTCAATACTCCTGCAATAAACAAGGACATTAATTCCCCCCCCCCCCACAAAAGCCGAGCATTGCGCAATAAATGACATTCGTTTTAGAGCAAGCACTCCCACTAGAGCTGGTTTCATCGTCGAACTTCTTTATCAATATGTTAGCTGCTGTTTTATAGTCAAAGTTATTGGTATTAGTAAATCTTTTTTCTGTGATCTCCCCCAACCCCACCCCCTTTGGCCCTATTTCTTATTTTAGAACTCATCTCACCCATTCAATATCCCCCCCTCCCCCAAGGAACGTGTTCTGTAAATTGATATAACGTGGTCCACTTGTACCCCGTCTGGTAGGTGTATTGCAATTGATCACGCTGATGTTTAGGAGCCGTCAATAAATGACGTCACGCGATTTTGGCCGATGGTTACCNAAAAAAAAAAAAAAAAAAAGTATTTATTTGTCATTTACTGGAAGTCATTGAAGACGTCATTGAAAAGGTTACAATCAAGGAAATATCTTAAGTGGAACTTTTATTTAAAGTAGCGCGTTTTCGATGTGACGTCACAATTCTCAAACCCTCTCATACATTGACATAAAAGCGTGCCTCCCCCCCCCCCCCCCGCAACAAAGCGCTTGACATTTATGGATGGCCCCTTACCAGGCAGGGAAGACTTATCTTATCTCTACGGTGTCCCCCAGACAACGGAGCATACTCTCCTTGTTCTTGACTCTACCTTGGTACCGACGTGACAGTAGAGACGTGACAGTAGAGACGTGACAGTACCGACGGGTCCGGACCGACGTGACAGTACCGACGTGACAGTAGAGACGTGACAGTACCGACGCGACAGTGCCGACGTGACAGTACCGACGTGACAATACCGACGTGACCGTGCCGACGTGACCGTACCGATGTGACAGTACCGACGTGACAGTACCGACGTGACGGTACCGACATGACAGTGCCAACGTGACAGTACCGACGTGACAGTACCGACGTGATAGTACCGACGTGACAATACCGACGTGACAGTACCGACGTGACAGTACTGACGTAACGTGACAGTACCGACGTGACAGTACCGACGTGACAGTACCGACGTGACAGTAACGACGTGACAGTACCAACGTGACAGTGCCGACGTGATAATACCGACGTGACCGTACCAAAGTGACAGTAACGACGTGACAGTACCAACGTGACAGTGCCGACGTGATAATACCGACGTGACCATACCAAAGTGACATTACCGAAGTTACCGTACCGACGGGAAAGTACCGACGCGACAGTCACTCACTCAATTCACATTTCTGAACGTTTATTTCCTCCCAACTCTTTACCACATTTCACTTGCTCCAACGTTTAAAACGCGGGGAACCAATTGTTGTGATATCCCGAAACAATTGTTGTGATGTCCCGAAACAATTGTTGTGATGTCCCGAAACAATTGTTGTGATGTCCCGAAACAATTGTTGTGATGTCCCGAAACATTTGTTGTGATGTCCCGAAACAATTGTGATATCCTAAAACAATTGTTTTGATGTCCCGAAACAATTGTGATGTCTCTAAACAATTGTTGTGAAGTCTCTAAACAATTGTGATGTCTCTAAACAATTGTTGTGATGTTTCTAAACAACTGTGATGTCTCTAAACAATTGTTCTGCCCCGAAACTGCCCCACCGCCCCCCTCCCAAACCGATGTACAGAACCGCTGAGAGCGCCATCCAAAACTAACTTCCAGCAGACACGGAAGTCCGTAAACCACCCGCCATATTTCGCCGTTTCCAACTTTCCGTGACATCCCACGCCCCCCCCCCTCAATCCACCTACCCGCTAACTGCTTTGGATGGACCAGATCAAACCCTGCAGATAATTAGTCCATCATTTTGTTATCCCGAATCCACTACCGGAAATGATGCCTCCGCGTGTGTGGGGAAAATGGAGGCGCAAAGAAATGAAATGAATACACTACAGACAGAGCTGAAATTTCGTGATGGCTTTTTTTTTACAAAAAAAGGTTGTATTTGACGGTTCCTACTTGGCTTTTTGTCTCCATGGTGACTGGCAGGCTCAAAATGTTCGAACTTATGATAGGTACGGGCTATGTAAATACACACGACAGGAGCTGGTTGTATACGTTTCTAAGCCGGTCCTTGAGACTGTGTACAGAATATGTTACAGTCAATGAATTGGCGATTTAAAGACGATAAATAACTATATATATAACTGTAAATAAATTTGATAAATATGCTGTAAATAAACTCGGATGCGCTGGGGCGCCTATGGTGGTCATTTTCTAGGGCGCCTACGGTCCCCACTTTTTTTTCTCAAAAGCCCAAGTAACTTATCCTTGTTTGATAAATACGAAATATTAAACTTCCTGAAATGTACACCAAAGTATTTTATAATTAACAATCCTCACATCCTCTTTTCACATCGTTCCCTTTTCCAACAATAAAACATAAGCTAAAAGAATGATGTCTCATAATATTTTTTACTGCGAGAATCGTTAATTTATAATTATTTTGCGCACCCCCTGATTGCACACCTTGTAAATAAGTTCAAACAATGACGTTACACAGTGAGTTAGTGAATGACTTGGGCTATTATATTAGGTAGTGAGTATCGCCTCGTCAGGACGACCCATTTGCGGCTGCATACGCACTCGTCCACTTCCGGTTATTGCTATTCTTAGTAACATTGTTTATAAAATGATGTTTATAAAATTGAAGAGTTACAAGTATTCACTGCGCCTTTCATTGAACCTCCGATTCTATATGTGCATTCAAACAATCTCTAAAATCTATCACTAAACCTAACCCAAAACCCTAAAAACTATCACTAAACCTAACCCAACCCTAAAAACTATCACTAAACCTAACCCAAACCCTAAAAGCTATCACTAAACCTAACCCAAACTCTAAAAACTATCACTAAACCTAACCCAACCCTAAAAACTATCACTAAACCTAACCAACACCCTAAAAGCTATCACTAAACCTAACCCAAACCCTAAAAACTATCACTAAACCTAACCCAAACCCTAATAGCTATCACTTAACGTAACCCTAAAGTCTATCCCTAAACCTAACATCAAAACAAACCATTTTAAAAAAAAAATCTTATTCATTATCAATTCATGTAGTATTGTTTGAAACAAAAAAAAAATAGGCATCAATAAGAAATTGAACCCCGGACTTGCGATGTAGTGTACTATCTTACTATCAATATGACCACACAGCCACACATTCACCGAAGAAATTTTTAACGTTATAAATAAAAATGTTACCAAGAATAGCAATCACCGGAAGTGAACGAGCGCGTATGCAGCCGCATATTGGGTCGTCCTGACGAGGCTATACTCACTACCATTATATTATATGTTTTTTTTTTTTAAAGTTCACATTTGTAAACTTAACTTTGAACTAGAGACTTGTTACATTACCATCACATTATATCGAGTTACATTCTTTCACTTTACTTTGGACTAGAAACTTGCTACATTACCGTAGCATCCCCTTGTGTTACACTCCGGCATTGCCCACAATGAACGGTGTTCATCTTAAAAAATGAACCCACTGCATGAGTCTAGTATTAAACGCCACTATACACGCCTTGTTACAACATAAAGGGCTGCAGACTCGTTGATTCTATAATTAGAGCCGTCTATACAATTCTTGTATCCACACAGAGGCTTTTTTGCCTAATCGCAGCATCTCTCAATAGAACTTATTTGAGTTTCTGTCTTTCAATGGTCATTGTTGCCGCCAAGACTCCCTCCCCTCTCCCCTCCCCGTGCTATTCTGTAGAATGATTGCTAGCGTGATTACATCTCTATATAACAAAATGAAGTAGATGTAGATTGAATACGCCCACAAGTCTTGTCGATAGTAGAACTTTGAAAGATGTGTCGTGCTGGCAACGGAAAAAGATTTTTCTTCTTTTTTTTTTCTTCCCAACAGAAAGATATGGTGAAGATGTGATTAATGGAACACGCAATTACAGCATATTACAAAGTGGTGCATTGATGTGAACGAGTTTTTTTCTTTTTGGTCTTTTCCAAGATGTGTATAGTACAGTCTTGTTCCATATGTCTATACTGAAGTCTTGTTCCAGATGTCTATACTGTAGTCTTGTTCCAGATGTCTGTACTGTAGTCTTGTTCCAGATGTCTATACTATAGTCTTGTTCGAAATGTCTATATTTCAGTCTTCTTCCAAATATCTATACTGTAGTCTTGTTCCATATGTCTATATTTTAGTGTTGTTCCAGATGTCTATACTATTCCTTGTTCCAGATGTCTATACTGTTCCTTGTTCCAGATGTCTATACTGTTCCTTTTTCCAGATGTCTATACTGTAGTCTTGTTCAACATGTCTTAAGTACAGTTTGGTTACGTTTGTCTTTAGTGCAATCTTGTAACAAATGTCTTTAGTGAAGTCTTGTAACAAATATCTTTAGTGAAGTCTTGTAAAAATGTCTTTAGTTAAATCTTGTTACAAATGTCTAAAGTGAAGTCTTGTAACAAATATCTTTAGTGAAGTCTTGTAAAAATGTCTAAAGTGAAGTCTTGTTACAAATGTCTAAAGTGAAGTCTTGTAACAAATGTCTTTAGTGAAGTCTTGTAACAAATATCTTTAGTGAAGTCTTGTAACAAATGTCTTTAGTGAAGTCTTGTAACAAATGTCTTTAGTTAAATCTTGTTACAAATGTCTAAAGTGAAGTCTTGTAACAAATATCTTTAGTGAAGTCTTGTAAAAAGTCTAAAGTGAAGTCTTGTTACAAATGTCTAAAGTGAAGTCTTGTAACAAATGTCTTTAGTGAAGTTTTGTAACAAATATCTTTAGTGAAGTCTTCTAACAAATATCTTTAGTGAAGTCTTGTAACAAATGTCTTTAGTGAAGTCTTCTAACAAATGTCTTTAGTGAAGTCTTCTAACAAATGTCTTTAGTGAAGTCTTGTTCGTAAGTGCTTTTGTTGTGATTTGTTGCTAGTTCCTGGTAATTTTCCTATTAAGCTGCGCGGTCACGCAGATATCCTGACCGACACCGCGTAGCAGTTATGAATTACCGCGCAGCAAATTTGATTAAATATAGCACAGAAAATGGAGGCTGTGCAAATTTGCACACAAGTTTGTTTCTTTTACTTTGCACACGGAGCAATGAACCTTAGTGTTAACATTGATTGCTGCTATTTTTTTTACTCATGTGTTGATTTCGATGAAATGCCGTGCTGTTATATCAAGTTTGAAGTTATTCTTTATTTTTTGGGGGGCAGTCCAAGTTGTAGGCGCAATATCTGAAGTGTGTTTACGACACACCCGACATTTATATAAACATGCCACTACAATCTATAACTATAAATAAATGCGTCGATCACCATGTGAGATATTGGATTGAATACGTATGGGCGCCACCCGATATTTGCATGGATAAAGATGCTGAAAAATTTAATGAGGCAATTAAAGCTTTTTTATTAAAAGCAATTTAATCGCGATTTAAATTCCACACACACGGAGGCCTTCATCAAGGGCGTCTCTTGTACCAATTAGGCGTCGATCTCAGGGTTAAGGTGAGTACTCCACTAGGGTCGGAAATGTTAGCACTGTGATGTCAAGTTGACCCTGTGAGTACTCGGTCAAGGTCAGCAACGTTAACATTCTGAGGTCAAGTTGACGCGCTTCACGGAGAACTTTAAAAATATGTTTGCGTCTTCGCGAAAAATTTTGGTCCGTCGCTGTTGATTATAATCCCAGGCGATATAATGGGTACCGGAATTCGATGTCCATTACTCAGTGGTAATAGGTTGCAAAACTTAAGTCCATCACTCAGTGGTCAAAGATTGTAAGACTTCAGTTCATCACTCAATGATCAAAGGTTGTAAGTAGGGCTGTTATCGATGAAATTACATTTAATCGTTAACTTTTGAAAAATTACCGATTAATTAATCGATAATTTTGTTAAAGCTAAAAATAAAGATGTATGACGTCATTAAACTGAAAATTTCAAGGAAGTAATAAAAACAGGCAATTGATTTTTAGCGCATTTTCGAGACGTCGAATGCGCTATTGCACCCGTTTTGTCCGTCCGTCCGTCCGTCCGTCATCACCCTTGATCTCAGCATCCATAAGTCCTAGACCCATGAGGTATATATGTTTTTTGTATGTCCTGACCTGCCATTTGTGCATCAACACTCAGTTACTCGATCCGTTAAAAAACCCCGTTAAAACTACCAAAAAATATTTCGAATCGAGAGGTAACACTAGCGCAGGGAACGGCCGCCATTGCCGGAAGTCGATTGCAGAGTCAATCAGGCATTGAAGAGTGGTGCGAAAGGGTGCAAAAGAATTAGTTGTTTTTTTTTAGTTGACGTCATTAGAATATGTGTAAACGTTTAGAGAGTTTTACGTCATCATTTGTGGTGACTTGTAGTTAGATTAAAGAGAAAATAATTTTTTTTAAAATGTAAAGAAATGACTTTTAAATTAAAAAAATGTCAGGTATATTCATTACACAAGAAAATTCATAAAAATATGTCTAAAATCTAAACACAATTACTGATAACTACATAATTCTGATATCTAACATAAGTACTGATACATAATACGAAAATGCGCTAACACGTCCTGAATTCCAATAGGTACCAGGCTTAACATGATTTTTTCTTTTATTGAGTTATTTTTAAAACATAGTTACCAATAAAAAAAAGTCAATTAACGTATTAAAGTTTAAGCACTCGGATGAAAATTTCAAATTAATTTTTAAAATATAGAAATAATTTAGCTGTATAGAATTTGTTTGATGATTTAACAAAATCATAAAAATCATATTTTTATCCCAAGTTTTGATTTTTTTTTTCTAAGACCTCATGATCACTTTTTGACTACGTTGTTTTCTTTCACATTGTGTGCCCTTTTATGGCATTTTTTAAAATTGCATATAACTTAAGTATTTAATTTGATTCAAATTAAAAAAATATAATATTGTTATGAGATATATTCAAATATAAGTAGTTCAATATAATGTCAATGCATTTTAATATGGTTAATTAATTAAAAGCAAAGGTTTTTTTTTTTATATCACTGCCATGATAAAACAGGTTATCTTAAGGTTTACACTTTCGAAAACTCCTTTTTAAATGGAGACATTTGTACGTAACAAAATAAACTGTTATTAATTATTAATAATTAATTATTTTTACAATAAATTGAGAAAGTTTTTTAAAACATTTTCTTTAATTTTAATAGCTATTTTATCGATTAAAATAATTTTAATCGATAAAGAAAATCACCGATTAATCGAGAAATTAATCGGTAATTTTCGCAGGCCTAGTTGTAAGACTTCAGTTCATCTCTCAATGGTCAAAGGTTGTAAGCCTGGTGCTCATCATTCAGTGGTCAAAGATGGCAAGACCTTGGTAGTCAGTTGTCAGTCATTGATATTTTTAATTGCTCATCGATTTGGGGTTAATATTTGTCATCTCCAATTGAGCTCAGTGTTTGCACCGACTGCAAACACCCAACCTCTCTCTATTTTCTGCATTTTTAAAAATAATCTAATTTCCATGAGTTTAATCCGCCCGAAAACAAAAAAAGTTGGCCACAAATATTTATCTGTTCCTGTCTCTACAAAGTGACACCCACAACACCGATGCCATTTTACAAATAAGCCATTTAAACACTAAACAGGGGGGAAAAACCCAACGAGTTCTTTCCCTGGAACTCCCTGATGCCGCCTTTAGGCGTGACGTTATTGGAGTGAGTGTGTGTGTGTGTTGGAGGAAGGGAGGGGTGGTTGCTGGTGACAGAAGGGCGTAAATAACAATCTCGCGTGACCTGTGGCCATCACGGGGTGAACTCATGTGGAAAATACAATTTCACAACCCACCCCGCTCCTTCTACTTTCCCAAGCGATGCAGACGTGGACTCTGTACTATTGGGTATACGAGAATATGATGTCAGGAGAGATATTATATAGTAGAGTTTATACATGGAACACACTATATGATGTCAGGAGAGATATTATATAGTAGAGTTTATACATGGAACACACTATATGATGTTAGGATAGATATTATAGAGTAGAGTTTACACATGGAACACACTATATGATGTTAGGATATATATTATATAGTAGAGTTTATACATGGAACACTATATGATGTTGTGATAGATATTATAGAGTAGAGTTTATACATGGAACACTCTATATGATGTTAGGAGATATGTTATAGCCTATATAAGAGTAAATACATGTAACACTATATGATGTTGTGATAGATATTACATAGTAGAGTTTATACATGGAACACACTATATGATGTTAGGAGATATGTTATATATAAGAGTATATACATGGAACACACTATATGATGTTAAGATAGATATTATACAGTAGAGTTTTCACATGGAACATAATACACGAAGTTAGGATTAGGATCTGTAAATTTTAGTAAAGTATTTTTGATTTTTTGATAACGAAGTTTCAAACATCACAAACAGAAATACATCAACGTTAGAAGGGAAATTTGTGCGAAAGTTTGTAATGCAAGGTTATAATGAATTGAATGAATTACGTACCGCATCGGTGCGCATGACAAGTGTTAGTGAACGCAAATAACTGGGGGTATTGAAGAAAAAAAAAATCATGTTAAGCCTGGTCCCTTTTACCACGTTTTTCTTAGTTTGCTTTCTTGGATGTTTGTCTTTCCGGGGCAAAAATTGAATTCCTTTTTTGAACCACTTCTGATCATCCAATTTTGATGAAATTTTGCATGCATACTTGATTCACATGACAATTTAATATTTCATTAATTATAGTACTCAATTCTACTTAATTATAGTAATTATACTAAAAATAAAGATGTATGACGTCATTAACATGAAAATTTCAAGGGAAGTAACATAACCAGGGAATTTTCATTTTTTTAGTTATTTCCCATGTCTTAAAGACATTAAATTTGAACTAAAAAGTATAAAATAAAAATATTTTAAAAAAAGTTTTAAAGATACCACGTTTTGTGAACTAAAAAGAAGAAAATAATTTTTTTCTTGGGCTATGTTGGAACTTCCCTTCCCCTGGGCTGAGCCAGAACTGTTTTGTTGGATGCACATTGTGGACATTTTGTACATACACACTCTTACACACCAAAATATTTTCGAACTAAAAACGTCGGGCGCATTCGGCTGAAATTAAATGAAGTATCATATATAGACTGTGGAGGAATTTGAAACTGAAAAGTTTAATGTAATAGCATTAATAGACCAAATTTCAGCCGAATGCGCCCGACGTTTTTAGTTCGAAAATATTTTGGTGTGTAAGAGTGTGTATGTACAAAATGTCCACAATGTGCATCCAACAAAACAGTTCTGGCTCAGCCCAGGGGAAGGGAAGTTCCAACATAGCCCAAGAAAAAATTTATTTTCTTCTTTTTAGTTCACAAAACGTGGTATCTTTAAAACTTTTTT